>DWAV01001943.1:0-12193 GCA_018231305.1 Noctuana lactifera | reverse complement strand
AACGATTCTGCCCTTAGAGGTGACCGAGCGCGACCCACGGATTCGTTATCCGTTCCCCCTTATTAATTTCCATTGTGTTACTTTAAATTGAGAAGAGACCTTTGAACTTTGTTACCTTGATATTAGAATCTTAATGACAAATTCGATTAAGTGATTCGTATTGGACTTGTTTAATCTGTGTTATTATAATTGTTTAAATTCACTCGTGCGTTTCCCTTAGTCGCCCACGACACTTTATTATTTTTATGAAATGGAGATACCCTCTGATGACGTCCGAGAGTCCAACGCTCCGACATATATTTTTTGTATATTGTTACATGTAACATTGGATGCCACTGAAACAGGGTAAACAATACGTGCCTGAATTTATAATTACGTTTATACAAAAGAATTTGACATATTATAGGTATATTTTTTTATAATTACTGTGATGATTAAAATGATAAATTTAACAATATTTTGAGTGAATAAAATAATATTGAGATGTTTTTCATTTCTGTTTCATTTACTCCGAATTTAAATTGACTAGACACATGATATAGTAACGATTCAAAAACTTAAATTGGTCCTTCGATACTTGAAGAGAATCTTTTTTACGTTAAAACTTAACGACTACAGAGCTCTATGGATCTTTAATACTACCTACAAATAAACAAACGAAATGAAACCAGCAAGAAGTGTAGGTAACTTCACGTTTTATAATAACAGGTATATTATTATGTCTTTAACAAGTACCCATCTAATAACATGCCACTAGGTACTTCCGTTGTTCACACAATGACAACACGTGGAGCTCGCGGGCATAATAACTGTATTAAAAACTGATGGAGATAGACATAAATACCTACCTGAACACACAGACTATATTTTATGCGAGAATAGATAAATAATGTAATAAACCATTTATTTATACAGAGCTGTTACTCTGTAAGTAGGTAAGTGTTATCAATTGTTAAGTTTATTTGCTGAAAAAGGCTACATATTATACAGATGAAATTTCCTCTAATTAAATATATGAATAGTTTAACATTAAAGTATTTACTAGCAATCAACATTTTTGTTTCAAATTAAATTAAAAAATAAACGACAATGCAATTAATTATGGAGGTATCATTAGAGGTAAATGATATTTCCACTGATAATTAATTACATAATGTGTTCCGTTTAGGTATGGATTGTATGCAGACAGAAATTATATAAACATACCTAAGGTTTCAATATTATTGACGCTTAGTCTGAATACAGCCAATATAAGGCGTGCGATAAATATCTTGATATATTATGTACTTTAGGAACCAAAATTGAAATAAATATTAATAATAATATTCGAAATATTGAGAATTAAATATTTTTCTGTCTCCACAACCGAACTAGCGCCATCTTTTAAAAACATATGGAAATACGTCGTAGTCGATTCAGACTTGCGGTCACGACTCGAGGCTGTGTTTCTACCGAAGCCTTTTAACAAGTACATGCCATTTATGTTAGATGGCAGCACTAGGACGCAAGTTAATTAGCTATTTTATTGATTTTGAGTTTAACATCCTGCTCTTGTCATATTATCAATTTAAGTATAGGTACTTTGTAAAATTATTTGTTTCGTCTTTTTTTTTTCTTAAATCAGCGCTTGAAAATCCATTCCTTCACACAAGGCCTCCTACATCTTTATCTTTATATGATGAACATAAGATAAATTTACGTAATAATATGTTAAATACATTTACCACTACCGTTACATATAATTATGATTATGTTTCCCTTATCTTAATATGATGCGCAATAAGTCTACGAAATAATTACTATACATTTACCGCTATGTTTACATATAAGATAATGTAGGTACCATGTGTTTGTGGCAACCACCAGTTATACAGCAGTAGCACTTACCTTGTCTGCGGGATGCCGTACTTGATGCCGACACCGACCCTCGGGAGCGCCTTGATCACCTTTTTCACCGTCGCCTGGTCGGGGAACGCGAAAAATATTGATGCTGAAAAGTAAACAGAGCTTTATGGTACGAGTATTGCTGCCATCCCAAGCACGGCAAAAATTAAAATGATCAACTTAAATTTCAGTTCTTTTCGCTTCCATTTTAGCTTTTGTTAAAACACTTCCGTTGTAGATACATATTACGAGTAAGTACTATTAGTGACCACATAGCACTAAGATCTCAGAGCATTTATTTATATTCGGAAGACTAAGATGGTCGACTCATGATTACCAAGAGATCGGCGTGGCAACTTGCTATTAAAGTTTTAGTGACAGTAATGACGTACGACGGAAAAAATCCAGCAATTAACAAGACACAGTTATTTTAAGTTGAATGCTTTAAGAAATGGTGTACTTACTCCTGCTGGCCAGGAACATCTCGATAGCGACGCTCTGCAGCAGGTAGCGCCGCGAGAAGATCGCACGGATCTCGCTGAAGTACCATTTGCCGTGCAGGTGCTCGCAGTACTTCAACACCTGGAAAGGTGGACGAGGAAAATTGAGATGCCAGTGACAGACGATTGACTCTCGTACGAGAGAATGGCAATACCGGAATTGAGGGCCTGCTTCGATACATGATGTCAAAAACAACCATACAAACTTAAATAAATCAGAACAGTTGAAAATTTTAAAAAGAACCTAAGCTAAGAAGATGTTAAGCGACCATCTCAGTTCTCCTAAGTAACAACTCCTCCACGTAAGACCTTAGATAGAACTATTTGAGGTTAGACTTAAGTAACTACTTAACATTAAGTAGCCGGTATGCTCGTTTTCTACTTATAAACTATAAAAAAGAACCATCTCTAGACTTTGCAAGTCATACATAAAGAGTTTGAAAATTGTCCCCATAAACATTATTGCCTGTAAGTATAAAGCGAAGTTTACTTTCAGCTATATTTAGCAGTAGGGTCGCGTGTTTCAACTCCGTTTAGCCACAAATCGATCTGATATGTGTTGAGAACAGTGTGTGCTGTTCGGCTGGCGTGCCTTAATGGCACAAACAACATTGACTAAACAGAATTCGCGTAAAAACAATAGGTACCTATGTTGTATCATTCTTGTGAAGACTTGCGTGTATATGATAATTCTCATACGAGAATTTGAACCCAATATGTTAGATAAGGGAAAATATTGGCGATGTCCACTAAAATCCGTTGTAAAGATCCATTGCAATGGATCTTTTTCCACTTTAATCCCTGATTTTATGAAAAGTGGATCTTTTAGAACTAACTTAGTGTCCGAAAATCCGTTGCCATCTTCAAGACTCAAAATAAACTTATAAAAAGAAATCTTTTCGCACAATCAATTATTACTATAATAATTTTTGAGTCCCTTTCAAAACACAAATAATGATTCATCCCTACAGATCTACGTCTGATAGTTTTGTTTCATATACGTCAATTAGAAATCATTCCCGAGGGTGGCGTAGGGTGACGACGTCCATTCCAATTCCGACGCAATTTGTCAGCCTTTTCTGCACCCCTACGCACCCCGGGGCTTGTAATGTGAGTCGAGAGCATGTTTGTTTGTTGTTCCATTGTTGTTTTGTTAAGGGGACCATAAGCATTCAGCAGTAATTACTCGTCTAATATGATACAAGGGCTTTCTTTAAAACTATTGTTCGAATATAGGTACACACAGTTTTATGCCGACCACCATTCCCTGACAGAAGTTAAGTAAAGTTTTTATTTAAGATACGTAGACCTTCTCAGTGAAGAACTCTACTTCCGTATTTTAAACATGTAAAATTTAACATCAAAACGTTACTTAAAAGGTAATTAATTAATCTTTCTTCTAATATAAACCTTATTGAATGAATAACATTTCTTTATAATCTTTTGCAAAAATATAATAAATAGACAACTAATTTTTGATTTACGAGTAATAATAAAAATCGGAAGTGTAAAGTTCTAGAACAAAGGTTTATTTCTCTATTCTTATGCAATTGCGTGACTGACCCTCAAACAATTTGTTACTAAATGATAACAGGATAACATGGCATAGCGCAGTTTCTTGGAGATATGACACGAACTTAAATACGTCAGAACGTTTACGATCGCCTTATTATATTTTCAGTGTTGTTATCTAATAAAGAATAGTCTAGAACAATTTAATGAATCAAGGAATTGTAAGTTATTAAGAAACAATGAGATTTAATCTTGGCGAGCAGGTAGCTACTTTACTATAAAATTCCATTCAAACCATTAATCAGTTAGGTACGTCAAACTAATCGCCATTACGCATGATGCGTGACGTGCGAACGATTTGCCATTCAGTGGTGGTCGGGAGAACAGAAAATAGATAAAGCACGACCACATTAGCACTAATGCGACCCCATCACGCCATGAGATGAGTGGGCGCCGCAGATTGTGTGAAAATGACACGTGGTCCTTTGAATTATGCTTGTCTACTCTTTGTTCCGATGGTGGGTTTATAAATTGAATGAAATTCGTTTACCCCACAGTAGTTTGATTTATTTTTGGAAGAGAAAACGCCTTTGTTTATGAATGAAATCGATAACTTGGTTTCCTACATCTAAACCTATCGAAAACGATAGGTTTGAATTGTTCAGAAAGCTGAACAATTCAAAGATGTCATGATTCATGAACATAACACTACATAACAATATGTCTTGAAATAAATGGATTATTATTAGTTATCTATCGCTTTGGAATCGTAAAAACAGATCGCTTTAAAAATAACCTAGCTACCCTAACCCTAAACGATTTTAAAGCAAGTAATTTTTTTAAAATATGGTTGGAATAATTGAGGTTTCGTAAACCAAAGATTGTTTTACGTTATTCAAACGTAAACAAAATTATTACGTCAAGTAAACTTTTTTGACAGATACCAACTTTAAGAGAACACTGCACGTAGCCTTCTGCAGGTTTCGTCACTTTTTTTTTGTGCAGATCAACACCTGATTAGCGTTGGCCGCTGACTTCGAAGTACCAGGGGCGAAGCGCGTTGTGGAGGCGCGATGGTTATCTCGCTCGTAAATAAGGAGGCGCGGTGACAAGTGCGCCCATTAGGGACCGAACGGCGAAAAAAGGACTCGCGGCCTCCGCTGTACGGTGCGCAAATGAAAAAATTTAAAACTTTTTAGTCCTTAGTTTTCTTTCTTCAAGTCATTTGCATTAGATGTTGTTTCTATAGTATTAGGTACTCTGAAATCAGTATTAGGTACGTCAGATTATGAATTCACATTGTACCTAATTATTGTCAAAAATGTAAGAGGAATTACACCGAGTCGATAAATAGGTTGTAATTTGATATTTTCATAGCAACAAAATTGTATTGCATGTTTAATTATAAGTATTCGATTAAATGGATATGCAAAATACACTGAAATATATTAATTAAATAAATTTGTTTTTTTTTTGTAGACCGTAAATTACTACAAAACTATTTTCGGCCAAAGGAAATGTAAATTAAGCTGAAATTGTCATCGACTACGGTGTGCGCATCGTGTGTGAACTTGTTCTTCCTGCTGACTGTTATAGAATGGGACAGACTTGCGAAGGATGACCATCCATTCTGTGAAACTTTACGAGTGGGACCTACATTATCGCTCTATCGAACATAATAATATAATATACCTAGAGATGTTACTTCAAACGATTAAGGTGCACCGTTTTTAAATACTGCCGAACGCCGAACCGCGGTAGAGGCGATAGTAGACTAATGCAAATGGCCAGTTTCTTTATCCTATCTCTCTATAACATCTTGTAAATAGAGATAAGTAGGTACGTCTTCATGTCTCCGTGGTCAAATGTAGACCGGCGTGAGCTCAAGATTAAGGACGGTCTAACAGGTGAGTAGGGCCTTTTGCACCTACTTACCTATAAAAAAATAATAATATAAGTTATCAAAAACAATATAGTGCATGATTTATAGTTGCTAGCCTAGCTAACTGAGATCTTTATAGTTGCTAGGTAACTCGCCAAGGATTGAATATTTTTGAACTGGCCGAAACTCAAATCTGTTCAAAACTTTAACCTATACAAGCATCGAGTGTGGCCACCCCACTCAAAGGTGTCCCCGAAGCCCTTAATTACATCTGTCCACTTATGGTTTCCTTTTATGGGCCGTTCGACGGGAACAAACAACGCGAGTGGATGTTTATTCAATTAGATAGATGAGCTTCTCACACTTCGGCCGATTCAATTTATTTGTTTGGTTAACAATCCATACAAATACGTGAAATTAACTATGAATATTTGTGTCACATTTTTTTTAGAAAACTACCAACCTTTTATACAGTAAGATCGCTGCTCAATAACAATAAGACACTAAGGATCTTATATTTTCCTTATCCAAATACTTCGTATCACCAAGACGCGAGGAGTTATAATGAGGACAGAGAGTGTTTGCCCAAAGACTGGAAAAGAAGTACCTACCATGTTTGTACAAGAAGCTGTGTTTATAATCCATTCCGTTATACAGGAAAGTAGGTAGGTACATATAGAAACAAAACTTTTAAAATCCCATCAGATGGTATACGGTCTCTTATTTTTTCAATGTGGACGTTAGTTTCTAGCACAGGATACGAGCGCAGCATTGAAATCCCAGGAGCATGCGTGGAGACGCCGCGGCGAGGCTGCTCCCACGGCGTAAATATCGCGCTGACAACCCGACGTGAGACGAGGCATGGACACAATGCGGAGAAGGGAAGCTTGATTTGCATTTTGCTTGAAACATTTCGATTTAACAAACAAGGGTTTTGAAAGTTTCGAGGAGTTGTGCCTCGCATCCAAATTTAATCCAGATTTAAAAGAGATTGCGACTTGCCAAATTGCGATTGTAAGTATTATATAGCTATATTTTCAATTATTTATATACTTTTACAATCATAGGAACTATTAACTATACGATAACTATATAAGAATTATACAGATAGTAAATTTAGTTTAATTATATAAAAATTTGAAGAATTACATAGCGCTTAGTCCTTAACTAATAGGTAGGTACCTACTTAGGTACGAACGATATAAACTAGGTGACCGAAAATCACGCTGAAACCACAGATATTTATTACTCGTTATAGAAATCAACAAAGAGGGAATGTATCTTGTACAAGTAAATATGTATACCTATTGGTAAAATGATTGAAGTTCCGTAGATACGTTCCTAATCAAACGATTCAATACAAAAAAAAAAAGAAACCGTCCTTTTGTTTTCCTTGCACTCTCATTCTAAATAAAATCCTGTCACATGATGCGTATAAAGATGAAGATTTCATACGTCCGAGGTTCGGGCGAGGCCGAGGGCATAATTAAAGGCTTGTCTTTTAGAGCTAATTCCTGTAAACGGCAGCGTGTCGCAACGGTGGCCGCCAAAGGGAAGTCCTAATTAAATACTCGTACATCACCGTCGGCCGGGATTCGAACCCGCCACCTCTATTACTGGAGACGTTACTAAAGATTCTCGAAAGACAACTGAGAAGAACAACTGTAGGTACTATAGAGTACCTAAAAGGCCCAAAGAATGTTTTATTTTAATGAAATCAGTTAGGTTAGGTTAGGTAGGATTGGGAATATTGGTAGGGTAAATTAGGTAGGGTTCATCAACGTGGTTCATCAACTTTTCCTACAATTTCATATTTTTGTGTAATGTACATGCTATCTGTTGATGTAGAAGAATTTAAATCAGAAACTATGATTTTGATTAATTATATAACGCAATATTTTTGAATAACACGACAGATAAGTACAAAAGTAAAACGATTGATCGTTAGATGTTTTCAAACACGCTGTTTTGGAAACACATGACCTGTATCGACCAAACCACAATTTGGTGATCACTAGAAACTCACTCACTTTTGGTGGCATCTCGCACAAGATTCGACAACACGCGGTAACGGCTGCCGGAGACCTATTTCGCAGTTTGTCATCCCGAATGGTTAATAAATTCCCTGTCATCGCATCTCTGCTCCGCGCCTCACGAACTATTCTCGGATTCGAAAACTTTTTTTACACCCGCTCCACTTTATTTTTTTCCATAAAAGTTCCCGAATAAATCTCTGTCTATTGAAACGAATGGCGAAGAAATTGAATAATATATTATTTTGGTTATTTTTACGGTCTTATTTGTGACTCGAAATGAGCACTGCCTTTAATATGGTCAGAAAGGATTTGAGGTAGGTGAGAGACAGACTTCTTTATATGAAAGTTTTATAGGTACCTATTTATACCTAATCCTAGAAATACCTATTTAGCCATTTATTACGATACTTTAAAAAGTTAACGATAGAAGTACCTACCTACCTATAGGTAGCTGCAGGTGTAGGTAATATATAAATACCTAATTTATTATTATTATTATTATTAATGTAGCTCTGTTTGGTAGGTATATCTTTTTTAGGTAAGTATCCAATTTGTATGTCAAGCGATAAACATTTACTGTAACATGTTTACTGAAAAAGCAAGCAAGTGATTTCCTGGATATGTAGGTACTTATAGTATCGATATCTAAGTACGAAACTTTGCAGGTACCTACTTTATTTCAATTTTATAAATTTATTTATTTCCCGGCTTTGTGAAGGGCCCTCATAAACTTATTTCAAAAGAAACATTAATAAAATCAGTCTTCTCAAAAACGATTCCACTTTAATTCCTAGCCGTATTTAAGACAGTTATTCTTCCTTTTCCTTTAGTAAAAACATAAAATATGCCACCACTTATCCCGCAGCTATGCACTGCGCGATTTATGTCCAAGGATCAGCTGAACGCCACCAAACGTATGGTAGCTGTCAAGAGTGGATTATTACGGATTAGCACATCCAAGTGGCAAGACGAAGGATTCATACTGAAATTTTATGAACGTTAATAAATTATTAACTAAGTGATATTAATACATTTGGCGACTCGTTTAATTAATTCCTGCTGAAGTAGGTACCTAAAGCAGTTCCAATTTTTTTGGCAGCAATAGAGTAGAAAGCTGTAATTTTATTTACGCTTTTAAATTAATTTAATAAATTAATAACTTGAAACCATAGCATCATAGATTTGTATTGCGTACAAAAGAACTAACACTGCTATTTTCAAAAATTCCAATAAGTTGGAGATGGTCGTCTTAATAAGAACCGGAAGAGGGCGCTACGGTGGCGCCGCTCGGTGGCGTAACAAGAAACAACATCGACATGTGCATTGGATTATCCACTCTCTGACGTTTTAGGAGTTAAAACGCCGTGACAGCATAAATAAATTTAAAATTTGCTGCATCAATTTTAATGACGCTATGTGGATATTTGGTTTGAAAATAATTGATGGATTCCGGTAGATACCTACGTATTTAAAGGTTCCGGTAGATATGTGTTTATCTGAATGCCTGCAAATAGCAACGAACACGCACCTACCTAATTACTTTTACTAGGTCAACAGAAATCTGTCGCTGCTGCATTCTTAGACCTCTTTTAGCGATGGCAAAGAGCTTTAGAGCTTAGGCTGTAGGTCAGTGGCGACTCTGCGCTAACTTCGTTCGGCTTGGTACACATCACATAACATGCTATCTCAAGAACTATCATAGAGAGGTAGAGAGCTACTCGAAAACGTGTTTTCAAGTCAGAAATGTTCGGCATGTAGATTTAAACATTAGAAATAAAAAAAAAACACATTTGCGTTATGGGACTCGAATTGTATTTAGGTAGGTACCTACTGGTTAGGGCTTAGCGGCTATCTAACGAAATCTATAATCCCTACAACTGCTCCTGCTGGTTTAACTACGAGCAGGTATCGATGAACCCGAAACTTATAAAAGTAAGTCATTTACCCGTACCTACCTAACTTCAAAACCCTTTATC
This sequence comes from Noctuana lactifera, assembly GCA_018231305.1. Lineage (NCBI taxonomy): Eukaryota > Metazoa > Arthropoda > Insecta > Lepidoptera > Hesperiidae > Noctuana > Noctuana lactifera. Next base: position 2,403 of record DWAV01001943.1, on the reverse strand, counting down.
AACGCGGTCAACGCGATAAGAGGACGGGTCCTAGATACCTACACTAAATTCCAATCAGCTTCACGTTTATAAATCTCGGTTATCTACAATACAAATAGACTGTTCCCCGGTAGCCGCGTTATCAATGGACACGGGTTAGTTAGAACGTTGGCTCGTAGGCCCTGTGTCCGCCGGCGTCTTATCTCGAACCACTTGTTTATAGCTGTTCGCCTGGTAACTGGCCATGGTAGGTGTTACTTTTATTTATTGGAATTAGGGAAATGTGTTTAAAATGAAAACTAGGTGAACGAAATGTTGACAAAAATGATTTGGTAAGTATACCTAGTTAGAGGTGCACACAACACGACTCTCTTTAGATTTATGAAATGTAGAGTTTCAGTTGTTGTTTATTAACTGTTTCCGAGAGCACTTTAGGCATTTTAAGTAAATTAATGCTTTATAGATTTTTTGCCTATATTCAATGAAACCGTGGTCTTCAAAACAAATTACGTTTTTAATAAAAGATACGTGTGTTATAATTTTGTCGTGGGTAAAAAAAATTAAACCTAAGTAGTAGGTAGGTATACTTAAGTTCACAAAAATGTTCTAAATTCGCAACAACAACGCAGGTTTTTTTAAAATTTATATTAAGTATAAAAGCAAATTACCCACCTACCTACTTATACGAAATCTGTAAGTCAATATTTTAATTTAAAAATTCTCATAGCAATATGCGACTCGTTATTATAACAAGAAGCCCGATCTCACAAGAACAAAGCCAGCGGCTCTATCGGCCATCTTTATAATAATTACAACCGACTGCAACGTCTCAATCCACATCGCGCGATCGCGATCCCGAATCCAATTACCGTACCGAAATACCTTAGCACTGGAAGAAAAATAATTGTCGTTGGAAAAAAAACAAACAACTGTCGCACAACCCTATTATCGACTAAACGCCTTCAAGCAATATCGCACTCAGAATGTAGGAGTTAAAGTACAAATTCAATTGTCCTGTTTAATGAGAGTTGGGCTCAATTTATTCTAGTCAGCTCTCCCTATTGGGCGGAGCCTGCTCCCCACCAGGAGCTCACTGGAAGGGTGGGACGCCCGTCAGTCGCGCGACGGCGGTGGGGGATGACAGATGTCCGTCGGCGCACATCTTTCATACGACACGATAGCGAATTCAATACACCATAAATATAATCGGCCGAGTTCTTTGAGCGGCGTACGTTGGCTATCGACGTCGAGAGCACGAGACGAGAATTAGACTCGTTTTAATCGTCATTTCCGTTCGTTCAGTTGTTTAGTTATTTCAATCCTGTGACGTTACATCCAAACAGTTTGCAGTATTAATTATGAGCGCCCGTTGTGTTTCTATACGGCGATCGTAAATAACATGGCGCGTTGTATGTAACTGACTAACTGACGTGATTTTAATAGTTCCGTTGAATTAGCTCGAAATGTTTAGAGATAAAGATGATTTGCTCGCCGCCGCTGCCACTAATTTTGGGGATCTTTGTGATGTGTTGTGTCTTTATTAAGTATATTAAAATGTAATCGTTTTATTTAGGTTTTATGTTTTTTTTTAACGAAATATGCTAAAGATACCTACTTATAGCTTGGTTTTTAGAATTGTAGAGTTCAATGTGTTTATAAAAATACGTTAATACCTATTGATTATAGAATTCAAATAAACTGAAGATAAAGTATTAAACTTGGTTCCTACGAAACTGTAATTTATGGTTACACTACCCTGACGATTGCTACAACTAGTGACTAGGTAATTAACTTACTAGATCTATCTGAATAGGCACTAAAGTCTACTTAAGTTACTTAAGTTTTTAGATAGAAGATAAAAAAAATTCTGTGAATCAAAGCTTTAAAACATTTCACTAATCTGATTCTCTGTTATTTTAGGTAGTATTGAGAACTTTGTGTAGCTACTCAATCAGGCACATCTCACAAGTACCCTATTGTCAAAATCATCACGTACGCGTCTTACTGCACGTACTCAAATAGAATGTTTAAAACTACCATCGATTTATACGAAGGCACTACCTACTTATCGTAATGACTTCACACAATTCACGACACCTACCTAGCCATATAACTACTAAGTACGTTTAGTTAGGTAGGTAGGTATGTGGTATAAGTTAATAAGCATAAAATACCTACCTAAATATAGGTAATTTAGGTACCTATAGAATTAAGAGAAAGTGTAACACATTTTACCTACCTAACCTCTACGGTAGATACTCTACAGTACCTACTGTTTAACCATTTTTATATTGCAATAATTATATCTGCAACCCTCTTAATAACCCCTTTCTGAACACGAGATTCTCCACAACCAGCGTAGGTACCCTGCCGAGACCCTACCTAAACCCAGCCGAGACCGACGGTTTAACGTGCCTTCCGAAG
>DWAV01001942.1:0-12197 GCA_018231305.1 Noctuana lactifera | reverse complement strand
AATCCTGTGTTATAGGAACACATCCTCGGTATTTTACTATTTCTACATGTTAGATTAACAACGTAAAATATGATAAAGTTTTGAATTATTAGTATTGGCATTAGCATATCCGTTTTGGATCCATTAGCTGTTTGATATTATGATCGTAATTAGTCAGCCTGTTCATATATTTTTATAATAACTGTTAGTCTTTCATAGAACTATTTGGATTTGCTCCGATATTTTCGGGAAGTAGTGATTTTTGGGTGGTTGTATTTTTATTCCTATTGTAGGATTCCTCCGAGTTTTTAACATCATAGCATTTGCGAGGCATAACAATATTATTTTTTTTCTATTCATTCACAGAAATAGCATATCAGGACAGAGCATCAGGGTGCTTGACTGTATTTTAATTTCAACTGCTTATAAATGAAATTTTTGAAAAAGTTAAAACATTTCAAATAAACATAATATAATCACTTTTTTTTATTAGTATGTGCACTGAATTCAATTTTTGTGACAAAATTATAAATAAATTGGATTTGATTGTAAATGATGATGCATCGAACAATACATTTATTCAAAATAGTTAATGATTTCGAATATTAAAAAAAAAAACAAAAAAGTTTCTGTAAATAAAAATTAGTTCTTAAATTATATAAACAATTTAATTACGCAGTCAAATACCCTATTAGCCTCTGTGGGTCAGATTACAAGCTTTGTGGACCGCTCTCGACCAAGAGCCGAGAGTCAGTCTGTAGTTGTGGATGATCGAAATGTCTGTATATTTTGTAAAATATTGTTGATCGTATTGTACTATTGTTGTAGTCGTTGTAGTCGTATCTCAGAATCTCGAGACCAAACCTACCCTTTTTAGAGAATTTAATGTGTATTGGGGTTTTTAGAAACGTTTATAAACTTATCTATACTTATATGAATCCAGTTTTTCAGCGAGATCTTTTATACACCTCATGTGAATTTTTCCTTAGATTAATTAGTTCGTTACTCTGTAATGTACGTTTTAATGTAGTTGTGTGATTGTGAATGTATGGTAAATGGTTTTTAGAAGTAACAGTTATTACCTAATAATTCTAGTTCAAGACTCGTGTGGTGTATTATTAGGTGTGGTTATGGTAACCATGCCGGTCCGCAGTTCGACGGGTCGTGGGTTCGATTCCCAACGGAGCAGAAGTTAAAATGATGATAGATTTCTGTTCTCAGCCAGGGTAAACACCCAGTGTGTCCATGGTATCATGTCATGGTGTGTCCCACGATACAGGGAAATGTGGGGCTATGAGTGTAAAGCATTATTATGAGGCGTTTTATTTATTTTATAAAACCTAATATATTTTGTGTAACTATTGGTTTCGTGGGTTCAGTTAACATTAATATTTGCTCAATCTTTCGTGTGGTTTTAGTTTGCCTACTTCTATAATTTTTACTAAGACGCAGATTTTAAGATAATTTAATAATTTATTTAGAACTTCCAGCTGGTTAAGGCTTTGCAGAACATTATATTAATATAGAACATGAATTAGATTTTACGTATGATAAATAAATATTAGGTATGACTTCCATATAACGTACCTATTTGTATTATTGAGTGTCACAAATTATTTTCCCAGTGATCTGATTTAACTCCTGGTGGCGGGTCGGTTCTCGAAATAAGAAATTGCGTTTGTTATGTAATCAAATGCTGTATGCTTCAGATCTTTTACTTTGAACTTAAGCTTTTGTATAAAACCTTTGATTATCATACGATTATATTTACAGACCAATTGCTATACGGTACACATAGATACATTTGATTGAAATGGGTACTTTGAAGGGGGACCGTTTTTCAATCACATTTGCGTTAAACTGAATCATTTTGTCACTTTGCGTTTTATTGTTTTAAGCTGTCTTTAAGCACTAGTTAATTTGTGTTAATTGTGTCGATGATCAGTGATGTAGTTCGATGTTGAAACAGTGTCAGAGTATTACAAAGGAGCATTGTTCATTGAATGCACCTAGTATTGCGATAGTGACAAACGGAAATGTTGGAAATTGGGCCGCGGTGACGACGCCCGGCCTGACATGTCGTAGGTATGTGGGACACTTGAATATTTTTACACCGGCCTAGGTTTGTTTTTAAAATCTCATTAAGTATTTCAGAAGATTCGTTTTTAACTAATATTCTGCCTGTAATGCTACCTCTTTACGATTAGGGAAATAACTGGATTCAATTCACGGTGATTTGAAGATAGAAGTTTTAACTTTAAACAACTGACAGTTACTAGATTGGTAATGAAGATACATTAGTATGATCAGTTGCTGCGAGTAAGGTGGCTTGAATTAAGTTATTGCACTTTTTGTAAGGATGTCAGAATATGTAGTGTAGGTATTGTTGAAGATTATTGTAACTATTATCTACTTATAAGTCTTATTGGTTTCAATCAGAATAATAGGAAACTAATATCTTCATATTGCCGTGCAGTTTTTGCGATTTTCAAATGAGTGGAAATGAATTATTATTAAAATACGTGACACTAAATGTAGTTTCCGCTACACTAAAAGTGTAGTTCGATTAACTCGACAATTTCTAGTCATAAATTTGCTACAACCGATTGCAAATTAGTGATGAATATATAAATGGAATATTATGTTATTAATAATGCGTAAATTTATTGAGTTTGTTATGGTACCAATGATGAGAGTTTAGTGGGTACGTCAACCTAATCATTTAGCCAAGGTTGTCACAGGGTAATAATGGATATCTACGGATGAAATTATATGGTTGCACAACAATTTTAAATCATCTGTATTAATTTAATTGAATAATTAAATAACATTTAATCTTTTTATTATTATTGCAAATTCGTGCATGTTTTAAAATATTTTCAAATTATTTCAATTATTAGAAGTTAATTGGAAAAACCAAATTTTACTCTGTAGGATAGTTGGTAACGGGTTAAGGCAATCATTATCTTCCTAAGCGAATTTTATTCAAATGCTACACGTAAACGTAGATAGGTACTTCTTTAACGTAAGGGTATTAGCACGGAGGGGCATATCGTGCCATATTTCTGTCAGAGTTCCGTGGGGTTTAGTAGGTATATTGTGTACCTACCTATATCATTTTTTATTAAAGATCTGATTGAAAGGATTTGATATATGTTATGCTATTATTGTTAAGAAAAAACTACATGGTTAAGTATGTAATAACGATGTTCATATAAATTGACTTACTTATTGTAATATTTTGGCGAGTTAATGATTCGCGTATAAAATGCAGGTAGCCTACCTATAAATTAATGTCGGACCCTTAGAATCAGAGAGACCTAACAATGAAATGTAACTTTTTTCATGTTTCAACAAGATTTTTCAAGTTCAGAAACAAACGAAAATATCGTTCGCATCTTCAAAAAACATAAATTTCTTAGTTCTCTTAAATTCTAAGGATGAAATGGTGTCACTGAACTTATTAGTAGGTATGTAGTGTCTACCACAGACACTGAAGTAGGTCTTATCGACAAAACCAAATAATAAGCCACTAGGTGATACCTATTCTTCAACTGGCATGCACCGTTATAAAAATAAAATTCATTTATAGGTAGTGAAAATAAACATAAAACTTAATTATGCATGTTATACGCAATTGGTGTATATCTCGTTTACACAGTTGTATATTTCTAGATCATGATGTAATAAATACATAAAAGTAGGTAGTGTAAAATATGTTATTATTTATTGTTTTTTTGTGAAATAATGCATGACATACCTATTTATTGTATTAATATAATCTGTTAACGTGCTTTTACATGTAATATTTTTTTTGGTGTGTTTCTTGCCTACAATATAAGAATTATTGTAAAATATTATAGTAATCTCTTAATTCAAAACTGGTCAGATAAGATTCTCTTTACTTGCATCAAAGTATCAAAATTACTGCTTAGTCATGTGGGAACTTTAGTGTTGTCGGTACTCTGTGTAAGTGTAACATTTAGATGTTAAGATTATAATAGCTAAATGAGTGATTTCCAGTGTAAGTAGTTTCGTGTACGTGGTATATAGACTTGTGGTTATAGCTATAGGGGAGGCATTAGTTCAACAGTACATATTTTTTTAGGTACAAAATATTTTATTGTTACCAGCATTTAATTAGGGCCAAACTTGCCTATCCCTGTTTTTAGTACTTCCTATATATTACAGGATAACTACCTGATTAAAAACATTGTTTCATAAATGTTACCTTTGATATAATGGACCCTGGTATAGTTTTGTAGAGGTTTTTTGGAAATTCAATAAAAAGTTTTACATTTCACATGTTATTTTATTTATTCAAGCCATTAGAAAATACGAAATGCGTCATACACTTGATCTTAAAATTGGTTTCTATAAAAATTTTGAAAGTGATGTAGGTATATTAAATGTCAATGTTTTTTACATTTTAGATACAGTTTTAAGACCTAAAAGGTTCAAACACTTCTCCATTACTCTAGCAGTAATTTCACATAACATCAATCTCTCGTAGAAGATCTTAACAATGTTGCCACTTTTATCTTTTTCAAGACAGTAACACTTATCATAAAATTCTGTAAAAGTTGTTGACACTTCATATAAATATTCACACAGTGAATGCAAATACAAATCTTTTGAAACTTTCAATATTACTTCTGGGAACCTAAGGAGAACTTTACCAAGTTTCCATTCAGCGTCATGAGTAAGCTTGATTCCAGATTTGTCAGCTTCAGCTATTAATTTCTCTAAAGAAACCTGGGCAGTTCTTGCAATTGATCTGATACGAGTCAAAGCATACAATAAGTACACAGCTGTGTTTCCACGGTCATCCAACATTTTGTCATAGGAAAATACATATTCACTAACTCTGTTGTGAGAAAGATCTGCATATTTAATGCAACCATATGCTGTAGCTTCCTGAGCTTCTTTCAGTTCTTCAGGGGTGAGTGCTTTATCTCTGCCTTTCTCAATCAGTTTATCCAAAGCTCTCTTCAAGGCTTCATCAAGCAGCATACTTAATTTAACAGTGTCACCAGACCTGCTCTTGAATTTTTTCTTGTCTTCACCTAACACAACTCCAAATCCAACATGCTCAATAATGTTTTGCTCTGGTTTTATGATCCCAGCTTTTTTTGCACACTCTTCAATTATCATAAAATGAGTGTACTGGCCAGCATCCGTCACATAGATTATACGTTCTGCTTTTTCTTCTTGTACCCTCTGTTTTACAGCAGCCATGTCTGATGTGTCATAGGTATATCCGCCATCAGATTTTACAATTGTCAGTGGTATCTTATGGGTATCAGGGTTTCCCCACATGATCAACCTGCCTTCGTCTTCTTCTAACAAACCTTCGTCTTTAAGTTCTTGAACAACTGCATGCATCCTACTTTGATAGAAGGATTCTCCCCTGTCAATCAATGTGATATCCAGCCGGTCATAAATTTTTTTGAAGTCTTGCCTTGACACATCACAGATTAGCTTCCAGGCTGCTAAGTAGTCAGGATGCCCCGACTGTAATTCAACAACACATGCATATGCCCTCTTTTTAAAGACCTCATCTTCATCAAAAAGTTTTTTTGACTCCCTATAAAATTCCTGCAAGTCTGATATGGGAGGAGCCTGTGTTTTGTAATTGGGAAATTTGTCTTGCATGTGAGCAATGAGCATGCCAAACTGTGTTCCCCAGTCTCCAAGATGATTAATGCGGAGAACGTCATGGTTCAGAAATTCCAAGATCCGACAAATACTCTCACCAATAATTGTTGACCGCAGATGTCCCACATGCATCTCCTTTGCTATATTTGGTGATGAGAAATCAACTAATATCTTTTGCTTTTTAGTTGAGGGTGGCTGAATACCATGACAAAGGATACTTTTCAGAACATGTTCAATAAACTTCTTGCTGAGATAGATGTTAAGGTAGCCGGCCCCAGCTACTTCTATTTTCTCTATCAATGGAGACATTGTAGTTTTGTTCAGGATATTGTTTGCAACTTCCCGTGGATTTGTTTTCACAGATTTAGCTTTTAATAGCTGTGATATGATTAAAGCAGAGTTGCACTGGTAGTCTCCAAACTTAGGATTGTTTCCAGATAATGTAATAATTATTGGTGGATCTTCAAGTTCAGGGTATGCTGATTTAATAGCAACTGCAAAAATATTTTTAATTTCCTGAATTAAAGATATATTTCCATGAATGGAATTTACGTCATTTATCAAAGTAGGTAGTTTCTTCGGTTCCTGATCCAAGGACTTTTCTTGTTGAATGGCATTTTCTAGCACAGCCAAACGGTGTTTTAGCTTTTCGTTTTCGGATAACAGAGTGTCAAGGCGTGTATCACCAACATAACTGAGATCACCTCTGGAAAGGTTGTCCAGCTCTTCTTCAATAGCCTTTGCCTCCTTTTCGGCTCTGGTAGTCCGTTCTTCCAACATTTTTTCGTTCAGTTCGGACATTTTTATCGTTTTTTGCTTCGTTAATCAAATTGTAAATATTGTATTTTCATTAGCGCGGTCTATAAAATTAAGTAAAACTATTATGATATTTCATCATAAAATTAATATATTCACCAGCTCAGAACACACCAATCCCATAATTATATTTTTACCTGCTTAAGCAAAGCAAAGCACGCGGTCAGAAATTGTAAATGTTGACATTGTTGACATTTTTGCTTTGGCAAATCACTGACAGCTGTCATCAATGACGTGTTATGAAGTTGAAAATCACAGATTTTACAATTAAGTCTGTGACTCCACAGGCTAAGAAAATATCTTCGTATTGTGTCTGCTAACGCGGATGCGAAGTTAGAGGCGTGTCAATGCAAACTAGCTACTTCTGCTTACATAGCAGAACGAGAATATTAAATGGGTTTTTATTGTGTTAATTATCATGTATTTATTTTATTGTTCATAAATTATATCGAGTTTGCCTTGCGTTCGCTCGGTGCTATTATATAAATGGGCTTTTATAAATCTTGTCTGTACTTCCGTTTCTATGGCAACCAAGGTCAAACAAACAGCGGCAAAAATAGATTTCTACAAAAGTCTCAAGTGAATAAATATTTTTTGTTAATCGTATATTTATGTATTTTCGAAATAAGTTCAATTCGGCTACGAATTACATTTTAATAAATGCGGATCTTCTTATTACACAATGCCTGTATGATACTGAATAGTTCCAGCTTGTTCTTAAAAAATAAGAAAAATTATATTCTCATGGCTAAAGGATGTCGCTTAAGAAAAATGGGTTTGATTATGAGAACAAGGACACAGAAACAGAAACACCATTCTGGCTCGATGAGCTTACCAAGTGAGTTTGCCTTTACCATTTCTTTAATATGTACTTATTATCTACTATTTAGTTTACTTACTGAAAATGGAAAATACTTTTATTTTATTACGATGATTATGAATCTATAGTCAGCGACAACTCGAAATGGCAGGGCGACGAGGATACACGGGCTGCATAAGAAGTTGTATGCATTTATGGATTTTTATCTGTTTTATGCTTTAGTAAAAGCATGTAACAGATTACCTTGGGTAATCAAACAGAATATTTTATTATTAAAGTATGAAAACCCAGGCATGAAAGAATTTAAAGCGATATTACTTGAAATTAATTTCCATAAAAATTACTGAATGCTTATTAAGCTTAACTTTCATTAAGCCGTGTACTCATTACTATAAAATTACTGATATTGAATTGAATTTGAATTACTCATGGTTTTATTTATTTCAGAGAGATGAAAGAAACTCACATCAGAAAAAGTAGCTGCGATTCATCGCCTACGCACAGGGTTCCTCAATCAAAATACGCATATTCACAAAATGAAAATCGCAAGTAAAAATAGTTTTAATATGTACCTAAATAAATAAATAAAAAATTTGTTAACTCCATACTTAATAAAATTACCAACAATTTATATAGGTTAACACGCAGAACTTCTCTGGACACATCAATGGATTTGTTGGTGAAGCCTCAAATGTCTTCAGTTGCTCATTCTGCTGGAACATTACGTCGTGGCAATGGTAACATTCTTTACATCTTCGACAAACTCAAACTACAAAACTTCTAATCGTTTTCAGTTCCTTCTAAAATGCATCTAGCTGTTTCTGTAATTGTAACATTTGTAAACCGTAGATTTGTTCTGACTTCGTTCGTACACTTCTAAATTTATGGCAATTAAATGTATTCAAAAATCGTGTGTGGAAACGACATAAATTACCCATTAGGTACATAGATCTGTGCTGCTGCTCTGCTCTGTGTCGCCAGGGTGCCAATGAGGTGGTCTTATACAAAAAACATGTTCACCCGTCATTCAAGTTCCTCTGGCGTCCAGGTTCTTGTTAAGGAACATCTTCATCCCATCTTCCAGGCTACACTATCAACGGAAGAAGAAAAAACATAAAAGCTACCAGCAACTTGGACTGGGGTGATTCGCCAAACGGAATCTCCAACGATTTCCTTTCGGACCTGTTGCCGCATTACGTAACGCCTCGACATCGACGCATGAATAATACTATAGATGAGGATTTTCACGATGTTATTCTGGGTTCACGTAAGCACCATGCCGATTTTAAAACTGCAGAAATTAGCCTTTGTTAATATACCTATCTCAAAAATTAAAGTTAAAGTTAGGGCACTGATGAGATACTCGTACGTGAGCTTGCTTGATATTCTGTTGCTTGACTCTTAGTTCAGTTTTTAGCAAAACTATCATCAGATTAAATATAAGCATTAGTTGGTATATTTATTCTTTTGAAAATGCAAATAAATGCTACCCTATTGACATCATCACTGGTTTAAAACTCGTGTGGTAAATGGTCACCACCAAAAAACCAAAAAATTAAGTATTGCCTATTCTTAACAAAAGGTATTCCTCTAGGACGTCAAGACATAAATGGTGGTCGTGCGTTGCTCTCAAAAGAAGCTTCCACGAACCTTGGTCAAAAAATGCCTGCGAAGATAAGTTCATCCAAAAAACCAACATCTTTGATTTCTGTGCCAACTAAAAGCGTGCAAGAGAAGAGAGTCAAAAGCGAATTTATTATACCAGAACTGCCAGAAGGAAGACTGCTAGAACTAAAGTTATATAGCAATTGGGGCGATAAATATTTAATTGGATTAAACGGCATTGAGCTGTTTGATTCGAAAGGGAACCTCGTCGCTATAGAAAAGGTGGGTGCCTAATTATTTGAAAAACTTACATCCTAACATTATTTGGCGAATCAATTTGCAGTGGAACTAAGGAAGTTAAGTTAGGTAATTCTCAACCAAGCATAATTATATTCATGGTAGTTTTCCAACGGCTTATCACACGTGGTCACACGCATGAATGCTATAAAGTTTTAATGCTTTCTTAAAGTAACTGAAAATTTTAATAGATGGTAGATAGAGCCCGTATTAATAAACTGAACTGCAATCGAAGAATCGCAAGCTTAATTAAGTTCAATTTATTTATACAAATATTGGTTTTATCAAAGTACCTATTTCTCGTCTCTTGAATTGTTTATATGGAAGCGGTAAAATTTTACGCTCTACACAGACAATTACGATAAGTCAATTCAATCAATCAATTATAACCACGGAAATAAACCACGGCGAGGTGGTGCTACTGTTAAATTCATGTATAGGTATATGAGTTGACCATCCTAGCCTTCAGAATCAAACATTGCATCTTTAATAGAATTACAGACAGTCTCAATTACAATCACCTACCTCTTTAAACCTACCTCTTTCTTGTTAGCTCTTTCTTACATAGGTATATTGTTCCCAGGTATGGTCTGATTCGGAAAGCGGTGACCAGTCGAAGTATGGTCGCGCTGAGAACATAGTCGACGGCGTGGTGCGAACGCGCGACGAACGACACGTGTGGACAGCACCGGCGCCGACCGCGGTGCCGATAGCGCTCAGTGTTCTGCTCGCTAAACGGACCACGCTCGCATTGCTTAGGATATGGGTAACATTATTATATTTGCTTTTTGTGCAATACATTGATAAATTAAGGCGTCATATTATCATTAGATTGCTTATAATACGTCTTACTTTTGATTTTTATAAGAAAGGGGTTTTAGTTTGGTAGGTGTAATTTCTTCTGGCTCTTGTAAAAATCTTGTAGAAGTAATGAGCCGATTTTGATCTGAAATTTCTTCTGAAACTCGTTGGCTTGTCAAGCCATGCGGTGTTGACTACCTTTGAGTATGACAAATTGAGGCATTTAGAAGCTGAGGAGTACTTTAAAATATTTACTGGTTTACTTTTACTGGTCGCGCCCAATCTTGTCAATCAATATTTCTGCCTGACAGCTATTTTGATTCTATCAAAACCGGTCAGCAAACTGAAGATAGTTATTTCTTATTGTATCTTGATTTAAAGTGTTAAGTTCATGTTCTTAAGATAAACATTTTCGTAGAACTACAACAAATCTCGGATATATTCGGCTCGTGGCGTCCGGTTGGTCCAAATCAAGTTGGACAATCAAATCATATTCTATGGTGAAATTGCGAGAGCTAGCGGCGAACTCAAAGGGCTGCTACCTTCTTTTGGAGACGTGAGTTTTTCCAACCAACTTTTATTTAAAAGAATCTAAGCACTCGTTGCAATGAAATCTGAAAACATTTACAATTTCACACAACTCACGATAAGAACGAATATTGTTGAGACTAAACAGATTAATGTATTCTTTCCCAGACGATTCTTTTTACAAAGAGGCCAGAAATCCTAGAAGCGATTATAGTTAACGACAAGAATTTTCAAGCGCTCCTCAAAGATAATGAGCCCGAAACTGACCATATAGATGCTATAGAGAAACGACCACCAACAGCCAATGATTCTAAGAGCAACATAAGCCCCACAGGCGTTGATGAAATAGTGAGAACGGTGAGGGAGACGAAATATGTTGCTAAGCAAATCAAGCTGACACTCATGTCCAACTGGGGACAGAAGCATTTGATCGGATTAACGGGTGAGTAGAAAAGATATAAATAAGTCAGTGGCAGCTTAATAAGTTGGTGCCCGGAGCTGTTTTCTAGTGACACCGTTTAAATAGTTGAAATGCAGCAGTAGTTACTAAGGAGTCATCATAGTTCCAGGTCACCAGGGACCCTTACTTCCTCTTACGCCGCCACTTAAACGCGTTAAAGCGTGAGGAATCAAATTTCCACTCTGTTGTTTTTATCATGTGTGTTTTGTCTCATGGAAAAGTCTTTCTTCTTCATTCAAGGAAATTTCAAGAAGTTTCTTGATCGTGTCCATAATTCTAGAACTTTCTCCCCAAGGTATTGATGTCCTGTGTCACAACGAGTCCATCAAGGTGCACCGCGCGTTCGCCTACGTGTCTTACATTAGCGAAGACCACATGGAACATGCCAATCTCATGGACTGCAAGAACCTCTTCAACGGCAGGAACATAACCACGGATTTTGATGACATGTGGTGCACCAGCTTCACGCCAGGATCTAAGTTCTGTCACATCGTACTAGAGTTCAAGGAGTCTACCGAAATCACTAGTGAGTGTTTTTAATCAATACTTACTAGTACTAAATAGAGCATCGGTTGGTTATAATGACTCGTTTTGCCTTATATTGCTATTTGTTTTGCACGGTTTGTATCCGCGATTGAGAGTAGGAGTAGTCAAGGAATAATGTTGCGTATGCGCCAGGTATCCGCATATGGAACTACAACGGCAGCATGGAGCTGTCGTACGTGGGCGCGAAGCACGTGCGCGTGTGGGTGGAGGGCGGCGCGCTGCACTACCGGCCGGCGCTGCTGCGCCGCGCGCCCGGACACGCCTGCTACGACTACGTGCAGCACATCGACCTCGCCGCCATCGACGACCGGTGACTACACACACACACACACACCACACCACATCTACATACACACACACACCGCAACTACATACAAACCACACCACATCTACACACATACCACACCGCCACTACACACAAATCACACCACTCCTGTACTTCTACTATCTGTGGTTAAATTAAAATCCATTAATTCCGTTACATATGTGCGTGATAACCTTCTTCACGTAGATTTATAACACAAATATAATGCCATTTATAACCTATAGCATTTTCTGCATATTTATTCACTAGTAATTTTTAATATTTTTTAATTACATTTAAAGGTTAGACGACGAAAAGGACTCAGACAGTTTCCGAATGGATTGTCTGGTGTACGGGACGAACCTGGACTTGGGGGCGCCCAC
>DWAV01001941.1:0-12199 GCA_018231305.1 Noctuana lactifera | reverse complement strand
GTCAACATGAGCATACAAAGAAACGGTATAATTTGTTTGTATTCTAAAGACAATTGCAAGCCTGACACGATCACGATATTCATTGTAAAGAGCGTTGAAGACTGACGAAATGATATCGACAAGTAAGTATTCTCTCGTGAAAGCGACTAGCGTCATCCTTTATGAATCGTCCTGTCGTGTCGTGTGTTCACGGCTGCCTGTTTACGGAGTTTGCCGTCACCAGTAAGTTTCACATTCATCAGATGATTCGAATGCTTCTCATTTTCTAAACAAGATATTAGGGTTCGTTCACATCGAAAGTTGCGTTGCAACTCCTTAAGGTATATCGTGTGAATGGCATGTTAAAAATTAAACGGTCAGTTCCTCGTAATGACGGATAGTAATTGCCGTAACTATAGGAAACGTTGAAGCAAAATCGATTAAACCTATATAAATTGCTTCAACGTCTGCAAGCGTGACGCTCAGATTTATTCTAAAAATGGAAGATACTCTAAAAATATTAATTATTATTTATTCATTGAAAGAATTTTAATTCTGATAATCATCCTATTATATTTTTCTATACAAAGAAGTTAAAAATAACTAAGCTGTTAACCTTCTAGTAATAAATAATATTTAAGTATACAATAAATACTTACCAACTGGCCAAGTCCACCAACCCGCACTTGGTCAGTGTGGTGGACCATGGCTTAAACCCTTCTCATATTTGAGGACAGACCCCTGCCCGTCTATGGGACAGAAATAGATAGATGATGATACAATAAAAATAATAAAATAATAACCAATTAGAAAGCGTTTGTTTCGGCGGTCAGCACATACCGAGGCGTCAAAGTAAGTTGTGCAACAGGATTGTGTAACATCGATATATCAGGCATGTCTACGCATTGAACTTCCGATCGGGCATGTGTGTTTATTTATTGTACTCGCTACACTTACATTTTGTTCTTTCTTCGGAAGTTTTGGAACAAACTCGTGACTTTTATTCCAAGCGTATTGCAGTAAGCACTATTCGTTATTACGTTGCGTGTCAGCTGGTTGTTAACACCTATGGAGAGTCAAATGATGCTTTTTATTATAATTAGTAAATATAATTTTATATTTTCAGTAGGTAGTATTTCCAATCCGACCACTTTAAAGAGGCACCAAGTATCTCGAAACATCTTTACTAGATTTTAAAAGCACTAAGCTTAGAAAGTTTTCACCAAGTTTAAGTAAAGTTACCTAGTACCTAGGTACCGTAGCATGCTTCATTATGGAGGTTAGTAGATACTTATGTCATAATGTTTGCTTAAGATACATTAGAACATAATTGTATTTTGTGGTCGCCAATGATGCAACACGAGCAACATACTACAAATGTTTAATGTTATTAGCAATTGAAAAAGCAATTATAGCAAATACACTTAGGTACATTTTTATACATATTATAGAAAAGTAAAAAATATTAAAACTAGTTTGGTCAGACGGATTTGGTGCTTTTCTCGAGGTTCCTTTTGTGACTTCTTATTATGCAAAGTAGGACTGGATGTGTTTGTATGTTGAAACATAATAACGAAATTATATTACTTTTTAATCGAATTTCAAAGTTCTTTCATCTTTTTAAAAATAAATATTATTTGTATAAATATATATGAATTAAGATCGCGCGAATGTAGTCATAAGTTTCAATAACGTATTAATTATTTATTTTTTATAATAATATTTTATTACCACTGACACCATGTTGATCTAAAGTGGCAATATTTATTAGTCAATAACGTATAACTTAAAACGTATACCGTCAGTAAAATATAATATAGGTATTAGCAAATTGGGGCAAAATAGAGTGTTTATTGACCACATATGAACTGGAGACAAAAAATATTTAGCGCAATACGTTCTCGCCAACCGGACATAGTACTTATGTCTTTTGAATTTCGAGTTGACCCCAAAACGTCGATATCGCACTAACCATTTCAGTAGTTTACGTTCTAATACTTTACACTCATTTACACCAATTACTTTATGTGGAAAATAGATACCTACCTTAAAAATAAAACAACTTAAAATGAATCTTTAACACTGTATGATTGTATTTCTTACATAGATTTTTTGTCATCTATTTGTACTTTGTACTACCACTGTGCCTATACAGACAAATACTAGATATACTGCATCAATATCAAAATATAACGTTTTTTCTTCAATTCTGACGAAGAAAATAATTTAAAAAATACTTTAAAATGATTCCGAGAATAGTTAACTTTAATTGTTTAATAATATTTGAAAACGTTCATAGCTTCGCGAGTCACTCTCCACACATCTCTTAACCTAATTATTTTCCGTGATGTTAGTCCAAGGCAAAATAATTCTACATCTACGAGTATTTCCTTAATTAGCGTTACCCTATTTACTTGTGTGAATCATTGTCTAAAGTTATGTAAGCAGTTTTTTTTAATTGTGCATTACTTTTTACGATCAATATTAAATTCCTGATGTTTAATTTGAATGTTGTATTTGTATGAGAAAAAAAAATAGGCAGGAATGCTTGTAGAAGGAACAGCCTGTAGAAGGTTTTTAGTTAATTAATTATGTGTTCATTGTAAGATAATAAATACTGAAATGAAAATATATCTAACCCCATTCCTGGTTGCGTGTGGTCTACTTGTATGTTATAAAAATTATATTCATACAATTGTTTTTTAATGTTAATAGTATCTTAACATTGCACTGACTTCATTGATTTGGTATCTTAAAGTACTAACGCAATTATTTAAAAAACTCAGCTGGATTTGTATGATTTATTACTCTAATTACATATTAATATTTAGTTTTAGGTGAAATCCCAAATACCAAACAAAATGCAAGCCAGTGGCTATTCGAATGTATTGTTATACGCATTGTTTTAAAAACATATCACTTATCTTTCAAGTTCCATGAAACAAAAACGTACCTACTTTAAAAAAATTATTAGAGTCAATTAAACTGTGCGAAGTGTGTTCAAGAAAAAAATATTCAAGACTATGCTAATAACGCTAATTGATCTCTTTAAAAATACTTGTTCAAACTATTATGTTGTTAAGGTGGGTAACCTTGCCGCCTCGCGAGTAGTTACGTCAGTTACAACTAGCTTTCATCGCGTGAGAACCTCGCACATTGTAGCGCATCACTTTCCTTGGTTCCCCGGAAGCAGAATGTAGGGAACAATAAGTGTATCAAGACCTTATCTTATCTATACAGATTTGTATCTTTGTGGACTATTTCATTTAATTCAATAATGAGCAGTTTTTATGAAGAAAAAGAATGCCGCAATGGGAAATTCTTTATTGTTTTAAAACTACGAGTACTCAGTATTGTTACAATGCTTGTTTCAATTATATATAAAAAAAATTGTATCATAGAAGGCAGTCAAGTAATAAACAGAAATACAAACTAGGTACCATAATACATTTAGTACATTGCTACACCTGAGACGCTAGTTACGGTACACATAATCCTTATGGCATGGCATTGCATATGCATTATCAATAGACCCAGCAAGTCACAGTTATAATGATGACATTAGTGAACAGGTGAAGAATACCAGGCACACTGCATGTGAAGATACCTTGGTATATACTGTAACTACATGTCTTTTAACTTCCGTATTTAGATATTTGTATAATATTCTGTAGTTCAAACAAAGCACAAAGAAACAATAAATAATTTCTTTTGGATCATTACAGGCGAGTTAGAAATTTAAATAAATTATAAATCCTGATTTCTGTTTCCTCAGTTGTCAGTGTACGTGTTATTGTTATGTGTCCATGGTATCTATGACAATTCTTATATGACCTGGCCTAGAAACTTGAACCGATTTTTTTTTATTAATAAATTAAAAAAACAGATATACATAATATTCAAACATCAATTTTATAGGAACCCAGGCCTTGTTTTTGAATTTGCGATGTTTAAAGAGACAATGCCAGATGACACGCTACGTTTTGGAATGTTAATCGATAAGCATTTGCGGCTTTACTTACAAGGTTAGAGCAGTTCGCGCAATGCGGACTTACGCGCCCCGGGAACCCACACGGCTCTGTGGGTGGCGCCCACAGCCGCAACGGACATGAGCCAGTCCCTTAACTTCAAATAATCTCTGTACCCTGCTACGTAGAGCCTATTTTCAATCTGCATTACACACAGCTAAATAACTGCACGCCCACCGCTTACTGTGCGCTGATCTCATATCTTGTCGTTCCCGTCATAATAATTAAATTCATTGGTCTCGTATTTTAATAGTAATATCAGT
This sequence comes from Noctuana lactifera, assembly GCA_018231305.1. Classification (NCBI taxonomy): domain Eukaryota; kingdom Metazoa; phylum Arthropoda; class Insecta; order Lepidoptera; family Hesperiidae; genus Noctuana; species Noctuana lactifera. The sequence continues at coordinate 7,929 of DWAV01001941.1, read as the reverse complement.
AACGACGCTGTGCGCCGTAAGCCGTGTTTGGAAAAAAAACTTTGAAATCTACACTTAAGCCTACACGGAAGTACTTACTTATTAGTTCTGTTCCGTTTCTAAGTTTCGCAAATAGTGTTAGTAATCGGCAGAATAAATTGACAACATGTAATGATTACCTTTTTAAGATCCTAAGTTCGATTCCCCGCAAGGCAGAAGTTTAAATAATGAATTCTGATCCCTGTCTGGGTGTTTGTGGAATTGACTGTGTGTGTCCTAGGCACCCACGACACAGGCAATCCTAGTTTGGGTTCCTATGAGTGTGAGGAGTTATTTCATTTATTTAATTACTGTTTCTTTTTACTTTAGTAACAACACACTAGTAGCTATTCTCTAATAGGCGTATAATCCAGTTACACAAAACCCATTACATTGCTTGCTAGGGCATCTACCAAGCGGCAGGTCTAATTCAATTCCATTTTAGGTCATCGTCGCGACGTCCCATGATTCACGGACGTTACATTGTAGGTACTTGGTGCTTGTTCGTGACTCAATTATTACCTAAAAAGATAGCTATAGAAGCCGCAGTGCAATAAAACGTACCTACCAAAAAATTATGTGTTTCATGATAAACAGAGTAACTTATTATTGTTGCTTACAGCGTGCATAATTATAACTCGGAAACAAACATTTTGATATGGGTACACTACAAAAATTCCACAGTGTAGGGTAGGTACTTAGTGACGTAAAATGTTTATCACGAACTTTAGCAAAATAGGAACCACGTCAAGTAATGACGAGCACGTAACATTACCTATAGAGTCTCAGGCTGAGGGCTTGAACTGAATATATTTAAATGTGACGAAAGAAAACTACATTATTATGTAATTGTCTAGTTCTAATGCACGTTAAATTATATAACAAAAATAAATTTAGATTGTATTTTATAAGTTACAATAACTTATGTAATGTTTAATAATGTACCTACTTTTTGTACGTGATATAGATAGTTAATATATTCGTATTATATTATAAATTAAAATATAGATTAAAACCTAATCATAATTCTATGATGTCGTGACCGTCATACACAAATAAATAGACTTATATATTACAGATTATAAACGCAAATATCTCAATCGCACACATCCATACGTGATAAAAAAATGAATGAAAAAAATGGTACACTAACAACCAAACTTAATTTGCATACTATATGACGGATTTAATTATCTGTGTCTCCGGAAAGTGAGTAATTGGTGACTCGACGTTATGATAATAGTTTACCTGTATATGGTAAGGTTCGCGGCCAAATGAAGACAAGCCAAATACACGTACATTATGCTTATCCTTACTTATCCTCCTACACAAGACATACATTATAGACACGTGGTTAACTAACTAGGGGAAATTCGCAAATCATATCAATTACATTATATTAATTACGTATTTTATGTCCCTAAGGATCCTCTGTTGCGCTAATAGTTCGAGTGTGATCGACTTCTAAACCTAGCAGTACTCATCAATAACTTTTCTTATACACCTTAGAAACTTTATAAAAAGTCTGTATGACTAAAATTTTTAAAAATTACAATTTTAACAAAGAGAAAACCTGATTATAGAATCGTCTGAAATAGATTCAAGTAGATAAAAATTTTAGTTCAATGCGGTAATTCTTCACTTAACTATGCTCACGTTATAAATAAAAAAAGAAATACGCACTTCGGTTACGAAATTTACGCATTATTTCCATTTTTATTAGTCTTTGTTACGTTTCTAAGTAAAGAGAAATTTTACTTCTCATTAGCTGTGTACCACTAATTCGTTACGTGAGTTCATTTTTGAAAAGTTTAGTACTCGTAGTTTTAATAAACCAATTATTTGTATTTTTCGACGTGAATAGAAACTTCACAACATTATTTTGTATTAATTTCTTAAAACCATTGAGTTTTTTTAAATAACTCTCTGTATACTCGTAATTGGTAACAACTTATAGACACGTTGTCCATAAGAACAATACTAAATAAAACATTACATTACATGCTATTACAATACGAATGGATTGGCATGATTATCAAAGCGTAGCAAGTGTCAATCAGTTTGTTTGTCCGACGTCAAGTGAGTCATGAGTCCATTAATTCAGTGATTACGTAAGATGAAGCCGTAAGGATAAGGATACATAGGGCATGGCATAACTTGGATTGTATAGTTATAATTTTATTGATCCATGGTTGTTCTTGTTTTTTATACCTAATTCTTGCAATGTATAATGTCCAACAATGTTTTCGAAAATTTATTATTTAATCACTAATGGGCACTGGTCTCTCCATACAACTGGCGAGTTCTGGAACATCCTACATCACGCTGCTCTAATGCGGAGCAGTGCAGATACGGGTTATTGGCCAACCCTGATGCATGCCATGTCGATCTTCTTGCAGAGATATTTCCGACGGACTATAATACGGATTTTTTTCAAAAAAGCAACTAAAAGAGATCACCTTCAGAGCAGGTGACTTGGCATTGGTAACTGTTCTGGTGTTGCCCATGTTTATAGACCGATCTGTCAATTTTCACAAATAAAAAAACCCAGATTTAAAAATAATTATGTATGAAATATGAAAAATCGCGTTGAAGTCTTTAATATCAATTTATTAAACGTTTTGCGCTTTGTGTAAGCAGTAAAGAATCGCTTTCAGTGGGTGTAAAATTTTAGACTTATTCCCTCAAATTCCTACACGCGCCACGTGCGTGCATAGGAATAAGCATAGAAATGGTTTAAGGCTGTATATGAAAGCGAATAAGATTGGCATAAATCTTTGCATATAAAATTCACATTCTACCGTTTGCTTCAGAATATAATTCCGCCGTTTAAATTTGAATGAACATTTCTCTATGTTTTCTGTATACACTTTCAGAATGGAATGCAGACATTTGAATAAGGTAATATAAGAATTAACATAATAATATGCATGTATATCACGGATAAACTACTTAATATGTTACCCTTAAACCTATACACTGTTTGTCAAACATTTCGAGCATATCATCTGACCACTTGACAACAGGAGTACGTGATCGCATATTAAAATGTTATTATTGGAATACCGAATTAACTCACTACTAATACATAATTTATTTTTATACTGTTATGCAGCTTTGACATACTTTGGGATATTTCATATCGCTTTTTTTACTGTCAACATTATGAATTTTTTCCAGTTATTATAATTGAATTTAAAATTTAAAAAAACATGAACAATAAATTTAAACTTTATGTAAACTTAAGTAGTAATAGCTTAAGCCAAGACTCACTTTCAGTATTTTTTGTTGAATTTTGTCTTTACTTCATTTCTGTGTCGTAATAATACGTAAGCTACGCCTTTGTCTTGCCAAAAGTAAACATTGCAAAATATACAACCTACTGCTAATTATGTACGCTCACAATTGAATAATATAAGGATAGGCAAAGTTTTTCCCATTGAAGAGTCACCACACCTAATCTTACATGCATATACTGTATTTCCGCGTAGGTCCTTAGTTACCAGCCCACGTATGTGATCCCGAGGTTGTGCCATCAGCCTCGAAGACCGCTATATACCTATTTTATTATTCTATGAGAACACTAGAAAATATCTGGTCGCATATCAGTCTCATTTATTCCTTCTTATAGAAAACAAAGTTAATAAAAATCGATATATCTTTTAGTTGTTCGTTTCTTGAAGTAAACAAGACCTTAATTTAAAAGTCAGTTATAAAATTTGTATAGGGATCCAATAAAATGTTAATATTAATAAAGATTTCAAAGCTAATGATAATGTGTTCTTAGTATTGTATGTTAGGTATACAACTATATACGTTAATAAATGACTAACCTTAGATATATATTTTTTCCTGTAATGCTTCAACACAAAACATCTCTGGAATGTCTTGGTCTCCAAAATAATGTATTACCTACATGATTTTTCAGGCACTAGCTGACCGTACCTTTTTTTACCGATTTCATTTAGGTTAATTTCCCTCCTGAATAGGAGTTCCATGCGTCAAGTTGCTTCACAATGACCTTCGTGGTTCAGTTAGCTCCAACTATTGTTCTATAAATTACTGATTCTGTCTCTAATTCGTACCATACCCATTGTTTCTCACAATCCACTGCCCGATTTAACGGGTAGTGAACATTAAATGGATATTGAATTGTAAATTAACACGCAAACTTTTTTATCGTTAGCTACTAGCGCTTACTTTTTACTCTTATGCTTCTTACCTTGACAAAGTATAAAATGAAGTCGCTTCCGCTGTCCGTTAGCTTAAAAGTTTTCGGCAATAGATAGAGTGATTCCAGAAGAAGGTTTATAGATATGTATAATTTACTGATATTTTGTTAAATTATTTGTCACATTTTAATACATCTATTATTTTGAATAAAAGCTTGTTTTTTGAAAAGATTTTATAATTTATTATACTTTTAAAAATATTGGTTACTATACTTTAAGAAAGTCTCTTCGAAATATTTATTACACATAGATATTATAATCATAAGTCGTCCTTAGTTTAAGGTGTACAATAAAGACTAATTAAATAAATAATTAGGTACTTAAATAATAATTAAGTAAAACACCTTGTACTAACTTAAGTATACGACAAAAAAAGTTAATGGGAAGTGCAATGAAAAATTTACATTCTTTGTTTTTGTCGGCGTCAAATTAGCCACGAGCTTCATTATCATTTAGTTAGTTAGTAGAAGTAACTTGTTTTTGCGGGTCCTTGACATCATCAATAATAAACTGTTGTTGCCACAATCCTGACTCCCACGCAAATCTAACCTACGATTAATAGCTAACAAGTACCTAACACGCAAATCGACTATCACAAGCGTATAATTTACGAGTATTATAATGTTCTAGTACTCAATAGCATGCATACCAATTGTTCTGATCAAAGGAAGAATAGGAAGTGAATTATACTCGTAGTATATTCTCGTGGTACCTACGTGTGTAGTATGTATACTTGTGTAATGAAAATGAACTCTTACAAAAATGCATTTCATAATATTACACGTGCTTTTGCAAAATAGCTACCGGTTAGGGTTTCATTGCTAAAGAGTTGAATGATTTTGATAATCAGTAAGACATTCTATAAATAAGTTATGATGCTTTGATAATATTTATTTTAAATCATAATAGATTATATTTTAAATTAAAAATTACAATTGAATAAATTTACAAGTTATATTATATTAAAATATATTTTTAAGTTACATGAAAATTTATTAAACTTACGCTTAATTTAAAAAAATATTCTATTCCCCAAAAAAAAATGTTTTGTTAAGTTATAAGACTTGATAGTTTTATATTGTATTTTTACAGATGTTTGCGTGCGGAGCTCTGGCGGTATTGGACGGGTACAGCGGCCAACAGGATCCAGACCAGTTCCACATTCAAACGGACGAAGATGACGAGCGCTACTTTCTCTACCAGACGCACAACGGCCAATACAGGAAGGAGAGGAGGCTCAAAGATGGTTCCGTTGTCGGTAAGTTACGAACGTTACTTGTAGTTAATACGTAAACGTCCGTCGGTACGTCGAACGAATACGAAGTTCCTTTTCTACGATTCACTCGTATATTGTTTTTTGCATGCGAAGTTTGGAAGGTGCTTAGACATGAATCTTCCCCTAGAACTAATGTATACGGTATTTATGTCTGGGTGTAGAAAGGGACAATCTTAAATGATTACACCTGGTTTTTTTTTCACCAACATTTTGAGATTGGATAACATTAATTTCTTAGATTGATCGTGAGTTAGGAGGTACTTTATGTACGAGTTAATATTAAATTTATTTTAGGCACAACTGGCTGGGTTGGAGCAGACGGTTACTTAAGGTTACAAGACTATATAGCTGATGACCAAGGCTACAGAATATACAAATCGAAGACTGTTTATGTTGGCGAAAATCGACCGATAGGAGTAAGTATATTAAAATTAAACGTTGAGCCAATGATTCGCCGGGAGAAATAAATTAACATTTTTACGAACCACCCATTAAACGTAACTTTTACTTTATAAAAAGAGAGCAAAAAAAAATTTTAATCGAAAACCGAAACTATAATAATATATATTTATTCCAAAATAAAACTTCTTTTCAGGAGTCGCTGAATATAGCAAAAACAGCCCCAACAGATTCTGGCTTTGGCATCACTCCAGCACCTGCGCCCAACCCAGGCCGTGGAACTCCAAGAGTGAGCACTACCACGAAGGCGCCACAAACGCCGCGACCAGCTACGACGTTTGAACCACCTCGATCCTTCGCTGATTCTTCAATCACACCGAATCCCTATCCTAACCCAACTTCTACACCATATGTTGAAGTGTCTCCAAACTCCATCGACTCGACATCTACTTTCAACTTTAAACCCACCGTTCCCCCAATCACAGCAGATGAAGCCACTCCCTCACCTAATCCTTACGATTATGATTTATCTAATACTAACTCTATCGACAATAGTGGCTACTACGCCAGTGACAGCAGACGTTATGACGTCTACAATCCGAACTCGTACAGACACGCTGATGATTGGACAAGACGACAGCAGTCAGGACTAAGACTAGGCGATGGATACACGCCTCAGTTCCCTGGTTACGATGGTGTAGCATTTAGAAGAAATGGTTTCCGGTATTACCTTCCAAAGCAATACCACGAAGAAGAAACCAACGCAAATGAAAGAACTGGTAGCTTCGGCTATGTCGACCCTTTTGGTATTCGTCGAGTCATTTACTATAACACTGCGCCTGGACATGGATTCCAGATTCGCAAAAATAATAGATACGTCGGACATGACGCAACTCCTTATGATCCCAGACCAATTAATTGATAGTTTGTTTTATACCGTTATGTGACGCAGTTACCTTTTGTTTATCAGTATTGCTAGATAATTCGAACTGACCTAATAAAATTGGGGAAGACAAAATGATTGATCTTCGAACGAAACTTAGCCATAATGCTCTAACAATTACGTTTAGTCAAATTTAGTTCATAAAACACTAATTGACGCTTAAATTATAACTTACTTAAGTATGTACATAATAATATGTATCTTTGAAATATTTATTATATGCATGGTTGTATCTACTAATACCAGTGCCATTTACTGTTTACTTTAAATTTGAATTTAATACCAGAGAAAATTTTAAATAAGGTTAATCAGGTTCTAAAGACTAAAATGCTAAGGCGTTCACTGTTTAAAAATACAATAATAGGCGTATTGAACTCTATTAATTCTGTTATACTGAGTCAATGAACTATTTCATTGCAAATTACTTTGTGTAGGCGCTGAAGTAGCATTTTTTTTATTAGCAGTTCATTGTATATATATTATAAACAAGTGACAGTTTATATTAGAATACCTTTGCCATTTTTTTATAAAATATCTACTGAAGAATGTTCACAAATGTATATAACACAAATATGTGTATTATAATGTACCATGTTATTTGTTATGATATTTTATAAAAGTGTAATAAAGAAGTAATATTTTAGAATAATCTAGCTTTAACTCATGTGTACTAAAGCTTTACTTATGTTCACCTTATTTTACTGTAGGTATGTTAAAGGCTTACATTATATTATGTGGACTTGGTGTATGTTTCATAATAATGGTTACTGCGAATAATTTGCCATTAATGTCGATGCACAATTCCAGGAGTTCAATTCTTGCCTCGTAGAGACAATGTCGCATTCGATATAAACCTAGTAATAACTTTAAAGGTTTTTAAGTCAGTTTTTCCAGTTCCTGTTAAAGTTTCTGATAGTTATCTGATAGATAAAAATATGTACCTAACAGATAAAGAGGGCTAATAATTTTTTCAGTTTCACCATCAAACTTAAAACAACTATTCCTTTATCCTTATTCTTTATAAGTATATTAACTATTTTCCAGAGAAATGATTTACGAGA
>DWAV01001940.1:0-12201 GCA_018231305.1 Noctuana lactifera | reverse complement strand
ATTATACTCACCATATGAGAAAACTGCCGTCGACAGGGTGTATAGAGAACAGCAAGTCAGGGCTCTGATGCCAATCTCGTAGTAGCCCTTCGATCTTTGCGTCGAGTGAATCCGGCAAATGAGTGCATGTCACGTCGGTCGCGATGGAGTTTATCGACGTCGTATTCGACAGACTTGGATGACTGTGGTTTCCACTACCTGTAACATGATTGCTTTTCTCATATATTTATCATCCACGGAAAACCGATAGTTCGCACAACGGAACCGAGACAGAAAATATGACAGGAAATGCCCTTAATACACTCTTTTGGTACGGAAACTACCGTGGCACCTTCACACATTATATGATTAGTTGTAAAGAAACAATAATATGTGATTTTAACTAAACAGCATCAATATGCTTTATACTGTCAAATACCTGTCAGTCATTTCCCTGTACTTGTCTCTTGCTTCCGTGGCTCGCAAAGAGTTAATAGCAGTGCAACAGGTGCGTCAACTTTGTGGCAAAAAACAGTATTTCCATTCATCTACAGAAGCTAAACATTATTATTTTTTCGGACAGTGGTTTTTTATATACAATCAAACGTGACTTCAAACATGCACTTCACAAAGCTTTACACACATTTATATTAGAAACTAAAGTCATTCCAGTGAAACTAATTCAAACTTAAAGAAGTGCAAGTCGATACAAAATTGGGTGAATAAAAGATTTATTTTTTGTAGTACACGTGCATTTTGATAATCAATATTCTATAAAACCCTTTTTTAAATACAATAATACTGTCCAAATGATTGAAAAATTTCCGTATTTATTAAACTTAATAAAAAAAACAAGTCTACAAAAACGTGGGAAGGTGTATAATAAAGGTTTCGTTGCCATAATATCTTATTTTTAGACTAAGGATTAACATGCACAACTGGTACCGTGAGAAAAAAAATTTTCGACTGTAAAAACACAATAACAAAACATTAAACACAATGAATCCAAAACAGCCATAATAACTCTACCCAAAGTATATAAGTATATGTTACAATCATCAAGCTATCGAACTATTATAAATTTTAACACACTATGAGTCTGTATGCAATTCACACTACATTCATTTTACCTGGTTGTTCATCACTATTGCTGTTGTCTTCAGACTGTACTTTAGTCAAGTGATGACTCGGTCGCCTATGTCCTACGCAGCGTGAAATAAGCAATGAAGCTATATCCAAGTAAATACCGTATTATAAGCAAGATTGCTTGTATGGAAGGCGTTTGATGTACTAAGTTTAATTTAACCATGTTTATGAATGGAATAACAAAGAAAGATAGTAAAGTTATTATTAGATATGGATTATGAAACACTATGAACGATTATTAAAAAATATTTGATGTTACCTACGTTTTTCATTGTCCACTTTTATATGAAGGCAATGGCATAAAACAAATAATAATCAAATTTTAGCCTTATTAAAGTACGTAATATACATAAATAATATACGAATACCAAAAAGCATATAGCATTATAGGCAATACTGTATAGGCAGTTAAAGAATTTACTGTTTTATACATACGAGTACAGGCAATACAGTAATGATTTTGCTGTAAATTGATCAGATGACTGCAAAACTTAAAAAGTAATGTACTCAATTATATTATTGCAATATTAATATGATTATTAGTGAAATAAACACATACTTGCTTCATTCTCTCCGTCCGGGTGTGTGGTGTGATCAGAACCTGATCCTCCTTCGTCCGTTTCTTCCTTATCAAGTATCTGTAAAAGGATATACGAACATAAGTTTCAATAGAATAGTCGCTTGACGCAGCACGCCTAAGGGACTTCGTAGCCAGAACACGGTGTATAACATAATAACTTTTAAAAAACTATATAGATAACACTCCATTGTACACCAACATTAGGAAATATTCCATTACAGATGAATTGATTAAGAAACATACTATACAAAAGATGGTCTTGTTGCTAAAAAAGGGTTTTCCACACCACACCACACCAGCCCACACCAGCTTTCTAAAAAATCTTTCATCTTTCATGAATGAAACAGAGAATTATGGCTATAGGTGTACAGTACAAAACATGTAGAGTGTAAACTTCATTCCAAAGAAAAACTTAACCTTTTTAGTAAGGTCATGTAGTATTGCCTCCGCCTGGCTGGTGAAGTGCATCTCCTTGTTGTGGAGCCAGTGCAGGATGAAGCGGCCGCCGCCCGACAGCGACGGCACCAGGGGAATGTCTGTCTCGGCGTTTATTGACGCCGCCAGGTGGAAGTGGAGACCTTTGCCAGAAAGTTTTCAATATGGTATTTGACTAGTCAAATGAAATACTTTTATTGAGTCAAAAATGACCAACAGAAATAATGACGTCATAAGTGCACAAGTAAAAAAAATAACGCCTCACACTCGGTGCCATGGACACATGATATAAAGAACTACTGCACTGAATTTTAAAAAGTTATTGGATACCGATTTGCATTATAACATTTTTGAGACATTGTTGAATGTCTCAAAAATGACCAAAACATATAACTTGATGTTAGAAAAAAAATGAATTAAATATATCTTACCGCCTGTATAAGAAGTAGCGTGGTAGGGGTTGTGGAAATCGTGTGCACTGTACGTTGAGGGAAGAGTAGGGATAGGAGCTCCAGGCTGCTTCGACGACTGTGCCGTTCGTCTGATATGAAAGCAAGTCCTAGAATATAAAAAAAATTATAATAATATTTGGTCGTATTTTTATAAAAGTTTCTGTAGACGTTTTAAAGTAGAAACAGAAATGATAATTTAAAAACAATTTTGGTAACAAAGTTTTAGAAAAAATTAAAATATATAATAAAATAATCATCAAATACTTTTTCTAAATACCCATTATCGAAATATAATGGATAAAAAAAGTTATCAGTTTATGAATTAATTTACAATTTATAAATTTTCAGATGGGATTTATTTTCTAGAAAATCTTTAAATTATTACATGCACTACAAACTTGCATTATCATTCGTTTAAATATATTACTTACATGTTCAAAATTTGTTAATTATCATGTATTTCGTTTATCAATTAGGTATTATCAAAATACTAATCGCCTTATAATTATATCACTTCCTTACGGTCAACCTTGCACCAAACTGTACAGTTGCAAATATAAATGGCAAGTTTACGTGTCAACGTTTCGTTTCAACATTGAACGATTATAATCATATATGTCCTTGAACTAAATCCACGTAGTACAGTAACCAACAATGTGTTAATTAACAAAACAAAATCCGAAATCCATTAGCTACACATACAAACAAAATTTTAATTTAGCATGAATTAATTTGTTTTAAACTACAAATTCATTTTCCTACCCACTTAGACACAAGAATTATAAAGGTTTCTGACGAAATTATATTCTATTAAAATAAGTTATTCTTTTTTTTTATAGAATTATTAAGTTATATTTTAATGAATTACTATATAACAAACGTTATTTCGATTAGTGTGTATATAATATGTATACTATATGTATGTATAATATTAGTATTATAGGATTAGCGTATGTATAGTAAGTGTTACTTATCAATACTAATACTATAATAATATTATATACTAATTGTACCTACTCCATATTTTAAATTTCATCCAATATACCACCATCAACACACATGTATCACCCCACAACGGATCATGAGGGTTATGTAGACTGTATAATGGTTAGATAATAAAAAGCTTAGTCACTTCATATGCTTTAAGCGCTGCATGAAGCGGTGCTTGTGTCGGTGCGTGGCGCGCTGGCGGCGCGGCTGCGCGCGCGAGTGCGCCGCCACGCTCCCGCCCCACTCGTCCTCCGGCAGCAGCGTCTCCGCCCACACGCGGCAGATGTTGTCCACGCACGACGTCACCAGCACGTTGCCCACGCTGCCCCTGGACGTACACACCAAAATAACCCATCAGGGGCCTTATTCACTATGACATTAAAAACACGTAACGCGGCGTGCATAATATGGTTTTTCAATTCCACGCACATTTCACACGTAACTCCACGATTGCCACATGATATTTTTGGTGGCGTGGCGCGACTCGAACCTACGTTTATGTTTAAACGCGTTATGAAAACAGACGTTGATAGGAATCTCATGTCATAACGAATAATGCCCCCGCTCGGCTACAGTGTTACCGATTGGTTATGAATAACGAAAACAATACAACTTGATAACCGCTAGAAATATTTGACACAACATTGTAATGAAATAAAATATTCCGATCTCTGTTTATAAACAAACTATGATAGTAAATATTTCAACATACTTGGGCATGTACTTGCTCGTCTTCCGCCATGACAGGTGAGTGACGGCCCGTGGATGCGCGACGTAGATGAACGTGTAGTTTAACTCTGGTGACCCGTGCTCGCCATGGGCTTGGACTAAAACTGCGGACATGTTCAATATGCCCCATAATTAAGTGAAACAATACTTTTAGATAATGAATAAAATTCCTGTATATAGAGTTGCCTTCTCCACTTGCGTTGAATGTTAATGGTGCTCACTTTAATGTAATAGATCTTGTGGCTACATCTGCGTCGTAAACTGTTAAACCCTTTCATAACTCGAAAAAGAAACGGTAAGTAAATAAACGCGCTAAGCTCTTGGCTTCTAGTGTGGCGTAGTGGCTAATCGCGTTAATTTACACGTTTTGACGCAAGCGGAGTAGTAGCATAAAACGAAATTGTCAAAAGTAAATATAATTGCGATTCGTATCACAAATCAGTCAAATGTTGTATACAATTACTGTTATATTATATATACATTTATAATCGAGTTACACCGTTGATGGATCATGACATATTTACGAACATATTATGAACAAAGCGTTATCTTATCCAATCTCACCTTTGTTTTGATACCAGATTTTGACGAGTCTATCGTTGACGCCCGACGTGGCGAACAGCACGCCGTCCGGGGAGAACGCGAGATGGTGCGCGGGCGTCGCCGTGTGACACTGCCATACGCATAACCAACCCTAGGGAACAAAACAACTGACTACATGGTGATTCATATATTTATTCAAGGCACAAATATTTAAACACAGTTTCGACTACCTCGAGGACCAGTGGATTTAAAAGTTTCAGAAAAAAAAAGGATACCGTCAACTATTATCGAAAACATAATACCTATTCGAACAACATTTATAAATTATGACACAACAACGCTTACTTTTGATTAATCCATTATTATTTTAACTCAGGTGCCAATGGGTATGTGAACAATAACTGCTAATAATATTATATCTTTGCCAAACCTTAATTACATTCCGATTGATAATTAATACCAGTAACCAGTACGATTAAATCAATAAAGAAAAATAGAATAGAAGTAATAAGGCGACCTAAAACTAATTATTGTGTGAGCTTATCAGGTAGTGAACAAACTATAACATAAATCTAATCTAAATCAGTAAAAAACCCATCAGAAATTTCATATTAGTTATTATTCGAAACTTTCACTAAATTTGTTAAGGATTCTTTTAGATTGTTTAGATAATTTATGTAAAAATATCAATAATCATGCTAATTAAGATCAACCCGGCATACCGACCGGCGAAGATAAAGCTATAAATACCGGTGCGCGGTACAAAGAATCAAACAATGATATCAGCGGGGACAACTGCGCACCTGTATATCTTATCTAATGTGTGTAACTATCAAGAGTACAGTCTACTAAGTCAACTCACCGGGTCCTCGTCTTCTTGCTGTTTCGGTTTGTCGTCTTTGTCGCCGCCTATTTGGAATGTGACTCCGGAACTCGCTGGAAAGAACAAGTAATCAAAACCAGACCAAATTAGGAAAGATCACACAATTAAACGAACTAAATATTCACAAACACGTTTGTTAAGAAACACTATGTTTTAAGAAACAAGTTGTTGTTTTCAATGTTGGTTGTTTATATTAATAATTAATTTACCTACTTACGAGTAATAATATTAGAACGTAGCTGTCTCTGAGCCTATCACCTAATAAATACAGAAATCCGGAAATCATATAAAGGTTAGATGAGTTCGCAACTCCATAAAAAGATAACCGAGGTCTGTTAACAGTAGGTATGTCATAAGATGACGTAAAGTAATGTCTTATTAATCCTCTACGCTACGCAAAAATACGGTTGCAATCTGTCTGTGGGATAGCATAATGGTACTCGTAAATTTCCTTCGTTTTATTTCCATTACAACATTTTAAATAACACAAATCCAAGAAAATAATGTCTATGCAGATATAGTTGGGTAACTGCATAAATTATTATGCAACGTCCATTTTCCGAGTAAATTAACTATCATGCGCCAAATATACTGACAGGAATCCGCATCTCGTTCTTGAACTCACTGCAAAGCATTGATCGGGAAATGTGCAGCGTATAACTTTATACCCGATGCGTCACTTTTAAACAATATTGAGCTGTGGCAAGTACTAATGGCAAGTTCTAATGGGTTTCGAGTTCAATAATCTATCTGTGGCATTTGTAATATACGAAAGTACTTCAAACTTCGCATTATTTTAGACTCAATACACTTATGGATACATATCGAAAAACAAACCGACTCATCATTCAACTGTAAAAATAAAGTTCTACCGAAGACCGAGTTTGTATGAAACTTTTGTACCAAAAGGACTTACGTTGACTGTCATCCTGATACAGTGAAGCCTGGTGCCACAGCTGCAAGATTCTACCTCCGGTCAGCAAACGGGTGCCTTCAAGGTTCCACGATAGCGCTGTTATTGGACCGTCTGCTGTTAACTTTCCAGTTTGTACCCATCGATATTCCAAGCCCTGGATACAGAACATTTTATATAACTCTGGAGTAATGCCAAAAAACTGCCTACCCATTTAGGTCAAAGTGTAGAGCATCTAATTCTACATGACTGTACGGTATATCTATTATCACGTACATAAGTATCGAGGTCAGATCTTTATTCGAATTAGATATCCTAATAATTTTGTATCGTCATCTGACCACATCATTTTATAAATAAAATACGTTGATTAATTGAAATTATTTAGGCCTCCGGTAAAAATATTTAAAAATAACGACTTTTTTTACAGTTCATGTACCTTTCGTATGCATGCATATTTATAATGAGAAGAGCTTTTTATCCCATATGATATACCTACGACCGTATCGCAGCAAAAAAGGGGCGTAAAATACAAAAATCTATTCTTTAATGTACCTATAACCGAAACATGTACCTAAAGATTCTATTTTGGCTGAAAATGCCGACCTCTCCTTTCTCCATTATTAGCAATTCTCCAGTCCATCGGATAGCCATCTGTTATTTTATAGTAATTATAAATTTACGTTCTTCGTAATCAATAAGTACTCGGAATTTCCCATTCACAGAAACCGTGCTTGAGATATAGGTACATCCTACCTACTCGTGGGTATTTTCAAAACCTTTTTTTTACATTTTTCTAGTTATTACATCAGATATAATATACAGCAAAGAATAGTAGGTAGGAATGTACCTACATAATACATACATACACCTACCCAAATATTACGTAAGTGCAAAGTGAGCACCGTTACAATACATTATTATGAAGATCAATTTATAATACAATTGCAAATCATGTGACTGTCACGACAGAACGGCCGGATGAATTGAATACCGCAAGCGATTATAGGTAGTTGTCATAATGCGAGTATTTACTTTCTCTTGAATGGAGTTCAGTTAGTGATCGCAAATTACATTACTACGCTTCAGTGGTATTAGTTTAATGAACTGGCGTCCAACATTTGCGTTTAAACTTTACCAATTAAATGTCAAGCAGATTAATTGCCTCTAGCGGAGCCAAATTATGAAATTATGGCCATTGAATGAATAAATAGTACCTATTAGTCTACAAAATAAATTTACCTATTTTGCATTATTTTTCATATACTAAGCTATACAAACAGACACATATAGAATTAGACAAAACCAGAGGAGACGCCAAAACGATCCTGTTATTGGTAAAGACCTCTATAATAATCTGCAAGGAATAAATGTAGATCATTCCATACTTAAACATGCATGGCATCAAAGAACGCGTGAATCTTACATATTTATTTTTTAATATTGCATACATTTTCAAAAAACGTTACATTCTACCATAAGAAAATAGTAGAAAATAGGTATTTGGTGTATGGTAATTATTTACAATTATCTGAGCGTCGTAATTACGTCGGCTTAATTGTTTAAGCATGAGTTATAAATAGCCTTAAGTAGAGTACACTTCCTCGATGTTATTGAAATTAAGCATGCTTATAAATACGGTTGTAACCGCGTTATATGCTCCATTACGAGAATAATAAATGGACAAATAATATATTGCTTTTTTAGTATATAGAAAAACGGTATACCTTCCAATCATATAATAATAATAAATTGTAGAACTCAATGAGAGAAACACCTACTGGATCCAACTGTAAATCTAACCAAGATAGGGACCCACTCAAACACTCACAAAAAAAAATTAAGCAACATCAGTATATTTAGAGGTTCACTGACAGAATAATTTTATGTATGTAAAGATATTAATATATTAGTATTGAAAAATTTTAAACAATTGAAACATTGAGTCAAAGATTAATTCAGATTAATTTATTTTCCATATTAACAATACTTGGACAATTTTGTTTATTGGAATCACTACCACATTAAATACTACTACTACATAAAAAGGTCTGGAATCTCATTAATTAAATAAGATTACAAAAATTCAATATGATAGAACTAAACTTACAATCTAAATCTTAAATCTTTTATCTTATCTATGCGGTTCACAAAAAATATTACAATGAAAAACTTAAGACATATTATTATAATCTCTGTATTATATAATAATACACCTGACATATTAAATATATTCTATACTTCCTCATAAATTGAATTTTAGATAGAAATAGATACTGAACATGCCAGAATTCTATTGAAAAACTTAACAAATAATTTCATGCAGCTTATCACAAATGATTACATATAACAGACATTGCCTAATAATAGAACCCTTAGCTTTGTGCTCTTTAACTGCCACTAAGTAGTCTAATAGTATAGTTATCTGACGCCATTTAAAAAAAACAAACACAATAAACAACAATACTTACATGAGTAGTAGCAGATGTGTGGATAAGTGGTGTTGGTTCAAATATGCATACTTCAGCACCGTAAGCAGCTGCAATTTTACCAGTGTCAGTACTGCAGTCCAAGGAACTTATGCGTATGTAACCATGGATGGCTCCAGGAATTATTTGTACTCGCTCAAAATTGGATGCTAGTATCACTATGTTACACCCAGCTGCATATGCCTGAAAGAATATAATAATTTAAGAATCTACTAAATAAAAAATTATTTACTACTTGATTTAAATTTACATTACAATTATATAACACAACCTAATCCCAATGAATTATAACAAACCCAATATACCTAATATCAATATTATTATGTTGTTGTCCATACCTACATTCTGATTATATAATAAAACTAGCGACCCACCCCAGCTTCATACAGGTGCAATGCTGATACTAAATATACTACAGAAAAATGTGAACGTTTATACATATAAACCTTCCTATTCAATCACTCTATCTATCTATCTGTTGCATAGTTTTAAAGATTTAAGCATACATAAGGACAGAGACTATATAAGCATACATAAGGACATAAGCGACTTTGTTTTATACTATGTAGTGATTTGATGTTTTTAAATTTTTTATATATTTATTTATCTTATGACAGTCATTATTCACTGCACATGCAAGATAGAAGTATGCTCCAAGATGCAAAAAGGTTTAGGAGATAGTCCAACATAATGGTCAAGGCTTTCTTTCACAAAAGAGTAATTGATTTCTGTCTCATATTAGATAAAAGTTACTATGTAATCTGTGTTATAAATATGTGTACCTAATATTTATAAATAGAAGATCATGCTATGATTAAATAAATGAAATAATGTCACACTAGGATTCTGTGTTGTGGGTGCCATAGCCACTCATTGTGCACATAAGGCAATTACACAAACACCCAGACCAAGAACAGAAACATTTTTTCGTTTAAGCTTCAGCCCTGCTGCAAATAAAACCCAGGAACCTCTGTGGTGGATCAGCATAGTAATCATTAACCGCACTGGTTGTTACAAAATTTAAATAGAATCCTTCAGAATAGGAGAAATAGATTTAACAATATTCAAACACTTCTGGTGTTTACTGGTGACAAAATCAACAAGTTATTCTACATTGTCAAGAATTCATGAACTAGTACATGATTACTAATTTGTAACATAATACTTCATAAGTATTGGTTGCAATGGCAATAGCAACACAATGATACAGTTAATTACTTCAAGGTAAACAATGTACTGTCTACAGAATGGTCATTTAAATATCTATGTGATGCAAATTAGTTTTCAAGGAAATGTATGTCTAACTGAGAGTTTTTAAAGTTCAGTTATTCTAAAAATCACATGCAATCAATGAAAGTTATTTTACTACTATCAAACTGAGCTAAATTACATTTTCCTGTTTGGATCATTAGTTACCAATTACCACTTTAAAGCATTCAAGACCTCCGGTCACGCGCCTCTATCCTTATGTGTAAGGCAGTAATCTAGTAATGTACTCACTGTAAAGGGAATCCCTTCGACTGAACCAACAGCAAAACATTGATCTCCTGAATTACAGGCCCCACTAAGTACTTGGTGACAGTTCATATTGAGCTAATAACAAGTTTCTTCTTCTCTACTGTTGTCCTAGGTAAATACACATAACTAACATATTTTTAAAATAGTCGTACATCATTATTATTTAATGAATTAAACTTTAACATTTTCGATTAAGTTTTTCAGAACACGATCACGGATATTTCTCTATGACATGACATGACACCACACATCGAATTTGAACGTGAGAGAATGACGTACATAATGTTAGAAAGAGATGAACATATTCAGCGATTAACGAGTCCCAAATGGCGAGCGATTCGTTTTTTTTTATTTTTTATTAGTTTTTTTATAATTAATTTTTTAATCATATTATTTTAAAAATTAATTATAAATAAAAACGATTTAAGTACCCGCTGGTACCTAGTCTTTTTTTAACAAATAAAAGAGTATATTTTTTCTCTTCGGATTGGCAAATTGGCAGCTCGGCCCTTTGGCTTTTGCTACAAAAGTAATGTTGTAAGACTTGTAAGTAAGTTGTAAGTAGGTATGTAGAAGAAGTTTTAATCAAAATTAATAACAAATGATTTAACAATTTTTGGTCGCCAAGACACCCTTCAAGGTAGCCTAAATGGCGATAAATAGCCTGGCAAATAAATAAATAGCCTAGCCTGGCACCACTGTTTTACGTAGGTACCTTTTACCAATGAATCTACTATATTTTATCCTGTAGTGTAGTCTGTGGCTACGTTTCTACATTTCATAGACTAACAACTTTGACTTTCTATATTCTCTGTCTATGCTACTTACATTTTAAACTAAGTTTAGTCTGTGGACGGCCTTGATTGATTCAATTGATTGAATTGAGTTGTTTTTGTGTATTGATCTGATCTGAAAGATTAAAATTTTTATTAAATTTAGATTTGTCGTGAACGTATGTTAATAAATGTGTAGGTACTGGTAATCTGAAATAAAATTTAAACGGCCCTGCAAGTGCATGGAAAATTTGAAAGGTAAGTAACGTAACGTAATCGTACTTAAGTTTTATAGAATATTTCCAATTTACCTAAAATATTTGGTCTAACACATCAAAGAACTAATGAATTAATATTAATGTGATTTTTGGTCTGTATTCTTTGCTTGCAATTTGAGTGTTCACATAATTTTATATTCAATAAGTTCAGTATTTAGATGTTAGAAATAAATCATGTATTGATGTTAAGTAGTGGTAATTAAATCATGATTTAATAACACAATAAATAAAATTATCAGATAAAGTCTTACTAAGTTACCAGGGTAGGTCATTAAGGTTCTTTAAATATATTTATAAATCAATCTAAAGCAACTGCTTGGTTTCTAATAGATGACATCTATAAAGTCCATTTAATATACTTATTTAATTGTTTTATCCCTGTAATTCAATTTTTTTGAGAGACACTTTGGGGGCGTCATTTTAGAGCACCCATTGAAACATTTATTGTTAGATTAAACAATTACTCAACAATTAACTGAGTGTAGTTTTTTCA
>DWAV01001939.1:0-12202 GCA_018231305.1 Noctuana lactifera | reverse complement strand
ACTAACTGCTTTATTGTAGCAAGTTTTCATTGCCGGATACACAGATAAAACGACCTATGAAACCTAGCTAGGTAGATTCGCCCCTAAAACCCCATGCATGCAAAATTTCATGAAAATCTATATATTATATATAAAAATATATATATTATATTTAAAAGTATTATAGATAGACAAGAATATGCTAGTGCAAAGTTATTTATAATAAATAGTGATTTTTGGACAAAGATTGAAACATTTACATTCGTTATATAACCCCACAGTAAATCAATGTTTATAAGCTGCCCTTGTAAAAGTTTATAAAACATAGGAAATTGAATTCTAAAATAATTTGATTTATAAAAACATTACCTGATGCTTGGTTCCGTGATTGTCTGTAGTTGTTTAGCTGCCGCAGCTTGGGATCTGCATTTTCGCTTAATTTTGTCAAATTTGTCTTCAAAAATGTCAATGTCTACTATATCCAGATTTTTCTTTTCCTTGATTTCAGTACGTTTCTTTGCCTTTAAAGTAGTTTCATTTTCTGAAGATTTGTTAACTTCTAAATTAATTTTATTCGTCGCAATAGAACCACAATCAACTTTTAAGTTCTCTTGGTTATTTTTTGAAATTACTGCTCCTTCATTTAAAATAGGCTGGAATTTACATGCAGATTCTTTCAGACCAGACAATAAATCATTTTCTAAGTTTCTTACTTCTTCACTATTTAAAATACTTTGTGCTGTTACAGAGTCCACGTCACCTTCACTCTTACAATCGCTTTTCTCGTCAGTGTTAACTCCTTCATCAGAAGTTTGAGTAATCGCGTTTGAAACTGTTTGTCCCGATGATTGGGTATGATTACCAACTGTACTGGCCTCTTTACTGGACGTCATCAAATAATTGGACATTCCATCTGGCTTTGCAGACGCGTATATAACTGGCATTTTGGATATACCAGATGTACTTGGAACAGAATAATCAATGTTGTCAGGCGCTTTATTTGGCGACTGTTTGCCGTAAGCGGCTTCACTAGCGCAAGCTAGAGCATAACTACTAGCACAACAAGTGAGAAAAGGCCTTCTTATACTTCGCGATCTAGACTGATTGCTATTTGAATCTTTTAATAGCTCACAGCAATCTATAAATAGCGCCTCATCTCTGCTGAGACTTCTTCGAGCAAGTTGCTGTTCTTTAGCAGTTCTACGAACGTCAGCTAGAATCTGTTGCATTGTTGGTAAAATAATCTTTGATTTCGAATGTTTCTTGTTTTTCATTTTGTTTTGTAGAATTCTTAATCTGTCTAAATGCTGTTTGAAAATAACAAGATAATTAGGTTCATCAGGCACTAGTATAGTTTTCACATTCAGTTCCAGTTCAGATAATCTGGACACATGCAATAACGTCATTTGATGCCGCAATAAATTATCTGGTCTTCGAAATTCTTTCTTACATACATGACAGTAGCGTAAATTTTCGCTAAGTCTCTTTAAACGCTTTAGCGTAGATTTTGGAGAATTTGAAAACGCTGATAGTTTGCAAATTTCACCCTCTTCGAAATATTTTCGGTTCTCATTGCGAGAGGTTTTCTTAGATGATCGGTCTTTTGATTTAAAATAAGCATCATCAGATTCATTGGCAATACTATGAAATGTTTCGGATATCTTTTTTGTTGCCAATAAGTTTGATTTTCTAGGCTTACGTTCAGAAAAGAAACCAAAGCTCTCCATAAATTGTTCCGACCGAAGTTGTTCTTGAGTTTCGTGTTCGGCATCCGCATCTGTTTTAAGAATATCATCATGCAATATGTTGATTCTTTTTACTTTTTTCTTCTTTTTCTTACTTTGCTTTACAATCCTTGCTTTGCAATCAACAAGGCCATTCACATCTTTGCTAGCTTTGGAGCTACTGTTTCGAGTCGACGGAAATTTTTTTCGTTCTTTTTCTTCGACATACTTCTTTAAGGGTACGTCACTCTTAGATGAGTCATCTGAATCACTAAAAGTTTTGGTAACTGACGTAGCATTATCGGACAATATATCTGGCTTCTTGACTAAGATTGTGCTGTTATTTTCAGAAAATGTTTTAACCTTATGTTCTTCACACATCTTAGAAAAGCTGGTTTTAAGTGCAGATAACTTCTGTTTTCGGAATGGTTCTGTGCTTTCTTCCATATCTTCTAATTCAATGTCATATGGATCGTACAACATCGATCCAGAAGATTTTACTACAACAGATTTAGACCGCGTTCTTCTTGCTGGATTTGTAACATAACGGTTATCCTTAGTAGGTAACAAATCAATCTCATCTTGATGTGATGCAGCTGTAATATCTTTTACATTATTTATTTTTGACTTCTTTGGTTTTGAGCCGTCGTCGTGTTTATTGACTAAACAGCCTATTTTTCGTTTTTCTGTACTTACTAGCATTGATAATTGATTTTGGTGTTCTTGAGATGCTTGTTCATTATTGTTGTCAACATCAGATTTATTTTCAAAATGTGTGATATCAGTTATGGTTAAATTAAGATCTTCGGCTCCGACTGTTTTATTAATATTTGATATGTCATCTTGATAGTTTTTTGTGCAATTTTCCTCGTTCATCAGAGGCAGTACAACTTTTTTGTCCAAATCTTCAACAACGGTTTGAGTATCTAAAGATTTCTTTTTCTTGAACTTCTTTGGCGGAGGAGATTTCTTTCGTTTATTAGATTTATTTTCTTCATTGGATACAATAACAGGTTGACAAGTGTTCTGATTAGATTTATTTTCTTCATTGGATACAATAACAGGTTGACAAGTGTTCTGATTAGATTTATTACCAATAAAAGAATAAGCAATACTGCCATAACGTAAAGGCACTGGTGGGTTATCTGTTAGACCTCCATTTTTCATAAAATTTTCTTCGTCCAACAAGAGTTTAGAAAATATTAATTGCTTCTTTGTTAACGGACCTCGTTGTTCTATAGGGGTTTCAACATGAATAATAGGTCCTTGTTCATTTCCTACTGCGTAAAAAGATAAGCCACGTCTACTTTGTTTTCGTAGTTCACAATCATCTACATTGGCGGTAGTTTTTTCAATCATCGTACTATCATTATTTGATCCAATTTTGGTATCAATATTAGGTTTTGGGGGTATTACGATACTATTTGACAAAGTGTTGATTATTTCAGATTGTTTAGTAAATGATTCTTCAGATGTATTTAATGGATCATCGCAAATTTTTGGCTGAGAATATACCACAAGTGAGCTATTATCTTTGGTTTCATAATTTTCATATTCCTCCTTATTTATTTCGTTAAAAACTTTCGGATTAATTTCATTATCACTGACATGTTCTACTTCCTTCACAACATCGTTTATTTTGTTTTGGTGTGAAGCGAATTCTTCACTTTCTTGAACCTTTATTTCCCTGCTTGTAACCTCGGTGCAAGTTTCGACTGAAGTGTTACCTCGGTCAAGAAATTCCAATTTTGAATTCTTGATATTAAAATAAAAGTGTTTGGCATCTTCATATTTATCATTTTCCTTATTAATACCAGTTTCCTGAAAACCTTCCTTCATTAGTTCTGTATCTTTTTGAATTGACGCAACGTTACTGCGACTTTTCTTTCTCTTATTTTTATGTTTACGTTTCGACTTTGCACTGGAATCATTTAAACTTGTAATGGAAGTGGCTATAATATTAAATTGGGCATTTTCTAAATCTGCGTCTGGTATAATTCTCTCTTTTACGGTTGCATCATTAGAAATAATAGTGTCACTTGCCCAAGTACAAGACGATGTGTCTATCAATCTAAGTTTTTTTACATGGCGATTGATTTTTTTGTGCTTTAGGTTATTTGATCTTTTCTTTTTCCCTGCATTTTTCAATCTCGATGATTTATATAATGAGTTTTGTTCTTGTTGCTTCTGTTTAACAATAACAGCCAGTGAAATATCATCTTCAGAATCATCATCATCTTCAATACGATTCATATTAAGCGTCACCATAGGATCCTTCTTTTCATTATCGCTTTGTTTTAGCTCTAAAAGATGGATCATGCTAAAATGTTGTTCTGTGCCCATTTTACTTTTAGAATTCTTGTGCTCTATACCATTGGTCCGATTTGATAACTTATTTGGAGAAATAATAGATTGGTCGCTTACATTAGATTGTTGAGAGCTACTAACTTCATATAGTTGAATATCTGAGGATACATCAGTGTCTAATGACGTGAGCATTTCATTATCACTATTTTCGCCCTCTTGTATACTAAGGTTATCTGCTTCCGGTGGACTTTGTATCTGACTCATTGCTAACTTTGACTTTTGCCTTTCTAACGGCGTTTTAATCCGTACTGCTCTTAAGCTAGCCGTATTTTCGTTAGATTTTTGTAAGGTTAATTTAGGAGCTACGTAATCGGCAATTTCTTGTGCTAACAATTTAGTTTTTTCTTCTTCGTCATCCACATTATCAAGATCAGCTTTAGGGGCAATTCCAACGTCAGTCAAATCCATAACATTTTTATTTAAATTACACTCCTCTGTCTTTGTTTCAGTCGATAAATCTTCTAAATCTCGTGATAACATGGGTTTTACATCCAATATTTCAGTAGAAGCATCAACTGTCAATTCTTTAGATAATCTTATAGGGAGAGACAACAAAGTATCAGTGAAAAATGAATGTGGCGTTGACAGAACTGAAAAAGGCATATATTGGTTCAGCACATCAAATAATTGATAACGAGGATCAACAGGCATTATTCCTAATGCTGACATTACATCTTTTGGCAATGTTTCAGAATCAATCGTAGCTTGTAGATTCCGCTCATAGTCAAACATATCACTAATCATATCATCATATCGCATAGTATCAGTATCATTTAGTCTTTCTTCATGAAAAGTATTAGATGAACTAGAATACATATAGTTTATAACGGCATTGTTTTCGATTACAGGTAAGTATGTACAGCAAGGTGGAGGAAAGGGTATAGAATGCCCAGAATTAGGGAATGCTCCACAATTCATTGTTGTTACAATAGTTGTGCCTGCTAATGTATAAACGGGAATAGTACTAGTTGTAGTAGTACTAGGAGTACTTAAAAAAGTATCATTGAAGATTGGAGCTATCATGATCTCATCATTTTTTGTCAGTGAAATACATGTGTTATCCAAAGTATACACTGGTTTAGTATTCTGAATCATCGTGGATTGAGTTGCTGAACCATTATTTAATAATTTGTATACAGGTATACATTCAGTAATAGCTGTGACAGCAACATTAAAGGATGAGTTTGATAGTGAATAAGTTAAGCGTTCCTGCGCTTCCATGGAAGCGATCATTGAACCGGAATGGAATTCGTATGATATGGGGTCACTTTTATATGAATTTTGAGGTTGTGTATTTATTTCTGCACGTGTACTGACAATTGTTGATGTCCGTGATTCTGTGCTATTACTTTCTTCACATTGTTTTATTTTATATTCAGATATTCGCAAAGTTGGATCACGTACGGTATTTTGACTCGGATCGAGTGGAACTTCAGAGAAATATGATTCAGAAGTATGTTGTGAAGTGCTCGTATTTTCTTGATCACCCATCTTTTCACTTATAGACCCCGGAATAACAGGAATGTCTGTCGTCGATGCGTTTGACAAAGAATTGGTATGTTTCTCATCTAATTTTCCAGATAGATTTTCAGGTTCATTAACCAAATTAACATTGTCATTTTCTATCTCATCAGGTATTGCTGTCGAAGAAGTGGATTGTTCATAATTTGTATTATTTTTGTGAGATAAGTCGGTGGGCAATATATCTTGAATATCTTTCTTATTTTTTTTGTTTTTAGATTTCTTTTTAGAAAAGTTATCCATATACGTTTTACCTGTGTTCAGTCTTAGCAGCAAATTATCAAAATTTATATTGGAAGATAGATTTGTAGTAATATATGTATTTTGATGAGCTGCAGTTAAACCACTAGCTACACTTAAGTCTTTTTCAGAACGTTCAGAGGTAGGAATTTCGGAAATCGGTGAGCAAGAATCGGTGAACAGAGCATTCTGTTTCATACGTAAGTCTACAACTAAATTTTCACTTTTAGTAGGTAAATTACTCGATAACTCTACCTTTTCGAGTCCAGAGCCGGAAGGTAACATCAAAGGGGGTTTGGGTTTAGTTGCATAAGTAGGATGCGTAATTGGGGCATTCATTAAATTTCCAGATAAGTCTAAAGGTTTAGGCAACATAAAGCCTGCATTGGCATTAGAGTGAGCCCGGGGAATGTCATCATCCCGAATAGTAGTGAATTCAGTATACACGCTTAGAGGTATCTCTACATCTACATTTATATCCATACTTTCTTGACTCTGTTGTTCTAACTGAGGCATATTAACATCAATTTGGAGATTACTAGTTTCATGTGTTCTTGAAACTTGTGGATAAATGGTGGTCTCTTCCCCTTCCAAATACTCACTAGAGATATTTTGCG
The DNA here is from genome assembly GCA_018231305.1 of Noctuana lactifera. Taxonomy (NCBI): domain Eukaryota; kingdom Metazoa; phylum Arthropoda; class Insecta; order Lepidoptera; family Hesperiidae; genus Noctuana; species Noctuana lactifera. Next base: position 5,754 of record DWAV01001939.1, on the reverse strand, counting down.
GTGCTTCTATAGCTTTGTTTCTGCTTTTTTCATTCGATTGATTGGTAGATTTTGGGACTTCTGTGATAGTTGGAATTATTGTTTCACGCCTTTCCACAGACTTTCTTGATGCATCTGAACGTGAACGATTCTTCTTGTTCTCTTCATAAACCTTCATTGATTTTTTGCTACGCTCAGTATGAAAATGTGTATTACTTTCATACATATCCAGGGACCTTCTTGTTTGTTCCGTATAGATGTCTATGACTTTAACCTTGGATACTTCATTAACAGGTGTTGTTTGCCGAACGTTACGTTGACGCGGTTTAGAAGTTTTCTGTGGTGGTAAATGATATGAATTGTAAAGTTCAGATTGAAATTGAATGTATGGATCGTTTGGAGGTACTGTTAGAAATTGATGTGCCAGAAGTAGGTTTTCAGTCTGTGAAGCTGATCTACGGCGAGGTATCTCCTTTCTGATACTATTATACCTCGGTGTAATCGCATCATAATTTATCGGTCGCCATTGTACTGGTGGCCTTTCAACAGAAATATTTCTGCATAAATCTGGATCAAATTGTAGCCCATAATACATTGAATCTCTAGGTAGGTTCGTTTCTAAGTAGGGAAGTATTGGATGACTTTTTGGGGGCGATTTTTTAAATTTTTTAAATGGTCTGTAATATGGTTGTGCCGAATGCATAAACAATTCATCGCTAGGACGTCTTGCTGCTAAAATAGGCGTAAGTACGGGCTCTGGACCTATTGGGTCATCTGTACCACACTGTACTGATACATGAACCGATGTATTTGGGTCTGTATCTACCAATTTATTTTTAAGCATAGCAATGCAATCATTGAGGCCTTTTCTCGGCTTGTTTAATTTACTTTTTTGAAGGGCTTCTAACCCGTGTCCTTGCATAGCTTCTAAGTTGTTTCCTTGAATGTAATGTAATGTACTTTGTAAGTTTTGTACTTGAATATTACATTCCAAATTTTGCCGTGGGAAAGACTCATGCTCTTGTATAGGATTTGTGGAATGTCTCTGTGGCTCTACACTATGCATGTAAATGTCACGGCTAGGCACAGACTCAAGTTTATGATGATGTATAGAATGTATAATATTTCGTTGAATTTGTGGTAAGTATGGTGGCAGGTTATATCCTTGCATAATCTCCCCTTTGTGTTGAGGAACAGTACCACAGCTATTTCCTGGAATTGATTTTATGTTATAACCCGGAACGGGTTCCATTTGACTAAAATGTAAGGGCGGTTTGTCCAATTTAGTAACAATTGCTTCGTTCTCAAAAAGGACACGTTGACCGGTGGGCACATGCTGATTAACGTTATTGCACTCCTGTTGCACAAGGAACAGGTGATGAAACTGAACAGATTTATCGTGAGTTTCCGAGTTCGCAGTCAATCTAGCTATTGAATGTTTTAAAGGAACATTTTGAGCTGGGGCAAAAACATTTCTTGAATTCCCGTTTTGGCCACTGCATCCTGGCTGCTCATTATCTCTTCGCCCATTGTTCGAACCTTCACGGCCAGATGAATGTTCTCGGGTATTTTGTGGATCGCTGCTAAGATTAACTCGTTTTTCATTGTTATTCAACGATAATTCTTCAGTTTCAATTTTTTCTGGATTAACTGATATGTCAACCTTATCCTTATGTACATCATCAACTTCATTGTTGGATTTTTCCACTTCAGATATTACTTTCCTTTTTGGTTTGTTAAAAATATCCTTTCTGTTCAAAGATTCCTTTTTTCTTGTTATTTTACGAGTTACACGTTTCAGCCTAGGTTTCAAAGGCATATTGTCATCATCATCCTTATTAGGCATATTTTTGTTTTTGTCATTATTAATTAAAAGATTTTGTTTAATAGAGTTTCTGCTTGCTCTGGTTTTTACATTCCTCATATCTTCGGACGTACGACGTTTTCTTCTTAACATTGCCCTTTGTTTATCAAGTTTTCTACGAGGTCTCAATGAGTTCAGTGGATTTACCACAACGCGGTGACGTTTTGCTGGTAAGTCTGCTATCATTTTTCTTATTGTTTCAGCTGGAATATAAAACATGGTTTTAACAAGATATACGTGATGTACAATTAAAAAAATGGATTAAAACAAAGTCGCGTTTGTAAAAATCTTTTAAGCATCACTCACTAGAAGGGTATAAATAAATAAGGTTTATTCTAAAAATAAAAATTAAATAACTTGTATTATTGCAAATTTTTTAGTTATACAACGTACGTATGTACATACGTTACGTAAAACAGGTTACATATTATAAAATTAATAAAAAAATCGATTCCAGTAATAGCTTTGTCGTAGCTCAAACTGGAAACAAGCTATTAAGAACTAGGTGTTGGTATTTTTAAGTATTCATTTATCATTAATTTCCTTAAAGTATATAATAGTGTTCAACGCTATAAGTACTTACCGTCACCAACTTCAGTTCTCAATTTTGGTCGAGGTCTGATGCGTTTCTTTTGACGACTTGGTCTTGTTCGAATATCGTTTCGTATTTTCTTTCGTATTCTATTATCTGGTAAGCGTGAACGACGTTTACGCACCCCAAATGGGCGGTACCGACATTTTCTACGAATAGCCGGTGTGTCTCCAGCACAATCCAACATATGTTGGTGTAAATCTTCAATAGTAATGGATTTATTACATTTTGTGCAATCTTTAAATCCCCTTGTAGGTCGGGTTCTATTAATATTTTGGCTAGGAGGTACATACAAATGTTTTAATATATCCGCCTTCAAAAGTGATTCTCCTACTATTTCGTAATGTTGGACCTGTGAATTAGGGTGTTCTGCTGAAACATGTGCACACAAAGCTCTCGAGTCTTGCGTTTGGGCCCCACACGCGCAACACACATAACACCTTGGTCGTACCCATTCTCCACTTAAGATAGCTGGCTTAATGTTAATCTTCGAAGTTGAAGGCTTCAGCCCCAAAAAACTTGGGAAATTCCGTTCATTAATATTTGGAGTTGGCTCTTTTGTATACTTTACTATTTGGGATTTAACGGTTGGTATTTCCCTGCTCTCCAGTATTTCCTTTAGCTGTTTACCTATCAAGTTTTGTTTTTCAGTCTTCTTTTCAACAGGTGTTATGTTAAATTTCTCCTCATACTTACGCCGCATACACAACTGTGTCCAAATGTCCAGACTTGATACTAATGTTATGATACAGTTATTTGCATGAGTATCCCTTTTTATTTGATCCGAGTTCCAGAGTCTTTCGTTCTCTAAATTGTCCCATTTCCATTTGTGTTTTGGTGCAATTGTGCGTGGCATATACCCATCAAAATTATTGCGAGAGAATTGCTCACTAGCCAATAAAATAGGAAACCCTTCTGCTGTATGTATAGCGACGCTATTTTTCGACTTACGTGTCTTGATTGTACTATCTGGATCAGGGTTAAAATTAAATGAACCATCCAAAAATTTCGATAAATTTTCTTGTACATTACTGGCAACTTTAGAATAAAAAGTCGTGTCGAAACATTTTTCGAATTTTTGTGTGGCATCTTCAATTGCTCTAAAAAAATCTTTTTTAGATGAATCGCCGGTTTTAGGCGACCTATGGACCACACCTAATCGGGATAATATTTGATCAGCATCAGCATTATGAAAAGAAAAATTTGAAGGTATCCTTCTATTCCATTGAATATCATCTAACACAATAACTGCATTTTTTTCTAAAACAGTTGTATTCAAATTTTTACTGGGAGGTAAAATTAAATTCGTGGTTATCTTATCTTCAATATCTGCTTCATCATGAACATGAGACGGTTTAAGTTCACAAGAAATAACTATACCATTAAAACCAAGTCCAGAAAAATTCTGTCCATTCCTGTAATCATTGTCGCCAGTGTCAAGAGGCTTTTGACTCTCCTTTTTCGGTTTTTGACGCAATTTACTGCGATAAGGAATCTTTTGTTTCTCGCACACATTAAGCTTGTGTTCTGCTAGTTCCTTTGTAGAGGGAAAACGAGAGTGGCAGTCAAGGCAAGCAAAGTATTGATTTGGGTGGGAGTCCACCATGTGGCGAATAACATCGATTGGTTCCCTTTCGATGTGGTTACAAAATAGACAAACCATAGAAGAGTTTGGCTTAGAAGCTGAAAGATGTGACCGTCGAACATGTTTAGATATTGATTGTTTCGAAACAAATTTTCGATCACAATACGGGCAAAGAAGTTGCGGGGTAGCTAACAAAACTGATTTAGAGAGATCATCAGGTTTGCTAGGTGACGCTTTGAATGGGGTGCCTGCACGCTTAGGTTTTTCCTGGGCAGATCTACCATCAGATTTGCGCGTTATTTGCTTTAATGATTGAGGTTTAGGAATTGTAGATTTTCGTGGCCTCAGTCTTCCATTTAAACCAGACGATGGTTCATCTTCACTGGAGTTCATCGTGTTCAGTTCCTCTGACCTAAAATCGAATATTTTGTATTATTTCTACGTTTTGAACTTTTAAATTAGTAGCTTACCGAAACTAAATGAGAATAACAAAATCAACCATTGTGATGCCACTGATCCTAGTTATATATAAAACGTACGTATATTAATGCATTCAATATTTTAAAAATTATAAAGATATTTAACTAAAAATATTTATCCTATTTTTGTATGAACCGTCTTCATATTGACGAGATTTAACGGCAATAAGTCCGGCTAAATATGATTTACATGTCAAAATGTTTTTTTTAATTGCCAATAGAATAAAAAAATTTGTTGCCAGTATGGCGGCTGCACTGTATGAAACTCAAAGGCAAAAAAATTATATATGTAGGAGATTGTACATTTTTTGTAATTAATTTATGTAACTAAACTTTGTTTGCGCTCAACTTTAACAGTTGAACAGGTGGCATATTTTTTTTTTCCTATTATGTCTTCAGAACATCACGCGTGTACGTTTAAACATAATATAAAAAATTAATTTCACGGATCATGGCATCAATCCTATCCTAATACTAATCATAGGAATTATTTGTACCAACATATTTTGCTAAATTGCTCTTAAATAAGAATATAGCATATCTTATTCATTATTAATATTTACAGGTGATTTGAAGTTCAAAAACATTACACGACAAATAATAAAGGTAAAAGTAATAAAAAACAACAATTATTAAAATATTTTTATTTCTTGAGAGTTTAGTAGATAAAGAAACTTACTCGGGTGGGAGGAACTGATAATCCGGTGAAAAAACATCTAAACAATCGTCTGATGCGAACGGGTCCGGCGCTATGATGTGGGGGTTTAACGCTACATCATGCTTGTGGAATCCTGATGTGTATAAACCATCTGGTGGAAATCTAAATGGAAAAAACGCAAGTCAATAATAACCCTCAAATATTTCCAGGTACTTATTCTAAGCTGTTGTACTCGTAGCTGTCCTCATTGGCAATTGCTCAAACGAATGCTTACGAACTCATGCCGTCTTCAAATACGCGCGATATACTCGTATGTTACTGAATGTTATTCAATTATAACTTATCATCGAGTGTTTAAGTCGGGTGATACATTAATGTGTAAATGATTGCCAGTCAGAACAGCGTTAAGAGAGTAGGTATGATAATAGACAAGATAAATACAAGAACAAAATGATGTCTTATTATGAACAAACTAAACGTCGCACAATATAATAACATGTCTTCCATAACCTCGTTATTATTTATAATATAAATCATCTCGTTTATATTCACTTCTCATCTTAATCAATTATAATATAGAATCTCAATTGTATAGGT
>DWAV01001938.1:0-12203 GCA_018231305.1 Noctuana lactifera | reverse complement strand
TCCACCAATCCGCATTGGAGCAGCGTAGTGGAGTATGCTCCAGGCCTTCCCCGGTTGTGGGGAGAGACCCGTGCCCAACAGTGGGACTTAAAAAGGGTTGAAGGCAAGGCAAGGCAAGGCATGTAAGTATATGTAGGTATTCTTTCATATTGTATCTATTTTATCCAATAAGGTATTTTATTTTTCGCTTTTTCTTCTTATCGACTTATTTAAAGAAATTAAATAGATACTATTAATAATATGTTGAAGCACTCTTAAAACAATTACTTTTATTGTTAACGAAAACGAAAGTTTCCAACGATTGAACACGACAGAATGCTAAGTAATTATACCAGGTTTATGCAATATCCGCAATCTCATTTTCTTGTCTTTATTGTATTCAACCTCAGCGAAAACTTAAGTGTCGGTTTCGCTAACTTTATTTCGTTTTTTTTATGTCTTGCTTCTGCTCACTGTTCTTTATAATATATTCTCAACAATATTGAGATATCAGTTAATATTCAATTATATTATATGTGTCACTTGATGTATTAAACTCCGATGTAATAACATACCTGATTCTAAGAAAAAACAATCTACCCTGAGATAAAGCAATATATTAGTTCAGAACGTTTGTACAGTCGAGAGTTAATTGCAATCTCTGTTCGTGCGATCTATTGTTTTTTCATTGCAATATATATTTAGGTATTTCCAAGCCTGAGTAGTCTTAAAATATTCAGAACAAAACTTCAGTAGGTACTTACTTGTCGTGAATCTTCATTTATTTAGTTTCAATTTGTAGCAATTCAAATTTCAATTAACGTTTAAATTGAAAACAAACTTTGAAAGTGGGTATGACGCTATTAAAAAATCAAAAAGCGTATCTTGGGGTGATCAGAATCCGATGACTAACGCTTTATTAACTTTGAAATAGTATAAAATACGGATAAATACCGAAATATTTTAGATTTTAAAATACCGTCCGACGTAGATACGTAAAACATTCGAAGATATAATTATTATCTACATTTTTATTTCAGTTTATCGTACTCACATTTATACGAATAAAACAAGCATAGTAACAAAGTATAGACATACCTAACTAAAAGCAGTTACGCAGCGTTAGTATACAAAGATAGTGTTACTAACAAAGGGGCGTCAATTTAGTAAATGGATTGTTATCCATAATGTTAAATGTAGCACATTTTCTTTCCTATAATTATGGCGTGACCAAGGAATAGGTTTTATTGATTAACAACTTTTATTGATATAACCTAGAATTGCCAGTCCAGTACACTCGTAGCTAGTAGGTGTATACTTCTGGACAGACTAGATCAGTGATTCCCAAAGTGGCCCAGGTGTACCCCCAGGGGTCTATGGGAGACTTGACAGGGGTTGGCGTGAAAAATATGGGGTTTCAGTTAAGTTGTACGTACGTGTTTTGCAAGCTTTGTAATATGGTCAAAACGATTAAACACATCTTTGTCTCACCACAAATTCACAGAAGTAAACTTTTGTATAATCTCTCCTTCTGTGTAAATCCCAAAATATCCCTTAATAATCCCCCTTCGGAAATAAAATAGATATATCGCAACAGTAAACTGATAAATTAAATTAGATAATATGATATTTCAGTAGCTTTTGTTAGAATATGAAATTTTTAAAAGCTTTTAAATATTTTATTATAGTCTGAAATGAGACAGTTACAATTATTATGTAAAGAAGAACTGTATTACTAACAAAGTGCCTCAATTTAGCAAATTGATGCCGTTTCAGTAGAATAGGCATGGCAGCAAATAAGGCCAATTCAGATTGCAATGCAAACTTTTCAATGGGCACAAGCAACGTTATAATGATCATGCATTCTTTAGAATCATACCAGAAATAAGTACCTACTTCGTGATTGCATTTCATGCTCGCGATTAAAGAACTTCAATATAAATTCCGGCTTGTTTTGGAACTAAAAGTTTTCCTTGGCAACCTTGGCAATGTTCACCACCAGACATGAGATAAGTAAGAAAGAAGAAAAAAAGAAAGAAAGAAAAATGTTCCACAGGAAATATAGGTATCTCTTACGTTTTATAATCTGAAAAGTTGTAATTCTAAATTAAGTTTATAGAAAATATTTTCTAGTGTACCTACTACAGTGTAAAGTCTAGTTGATAGTTGTATTCATCTTCTTCCTAAAATAATGTTTCCAGAATTTTTCTGAGCTGATCAGACATACTTTGAGTGATATTATATCTAAACAATGTCGGCATGATTAAGGAGAATAACCTCGTATCCAATGTCTGTGGTATAAAAACTAACAATAAATAAATTGCTCGGGATGTAAGAAAATGAATTTTTCTTTCCTGATCCGGTTTAGCGGGTAACGCAATTACCTACACAGCTTCAATTGTCGCGGTAAATGAAAAGAAAATGTATTTTAATTTTATTTTATGTAGGTAAATTACAAAACATTTTATTGAAACATTTTTCATAAATGCTAGATATTAAACTTCAGGTAGGTAAATTGAGTATGCCCTACAGGTCTTCCCCACATCTTTGGGCCATAAAAAGTGTTGCAGACAGCACCTAGGTAGTATCCACTAAATACCGGAATAATAAAAATAGGTACCTACACACAAGTATACTTACCTAATCAAGAAAACCTTTGTATTATAATATTTTCAAATCGCCACCGAAACTTACATCACTTATCGCCCTTCAATATACACCTATTGTTGGGTAATGCAAACAGTAAACGTTGCACCTAGTTTGGTAAACAACACTCGACCACAACAGCGCATTCACAATAATCGTCACCATTACACTTGTAGCTGCTGCAATGGCAAATTTCCAGACCTTCGTGGTGATTTTGGTGTTGAGTTTCTGCGCTAATGCTGTAAGTTTAAAATTATGTTTGCGTTTTTTGACTAACTTACTCGTAAATAAAAATGTGATAAGTATTTACCTTTTCATACATAGCTAACAAAACATGTTCTAGTCGCTTATATCTGTCTTAGCATCGACGAAGCTACAAAATATAGGTATACTTATTACGATGTTCAGTGGTCTCTGCAACCCATAGACATTCAAATATTCTAATTAAATCTGAGATATGCTCTTTCCTAACCTAACTTTTTTAATATCTTTACTTGTGTATACATCTTTTTTGTGCCTACACCTATACCCGTTACTTTGTAAATTATTATTTTAAGAAGTTTTTGGAAAGAAATATTTCTAAGTAGATATCTTACTTAGAGCTATTTCACTGGTACCAGTGGTGGCAGTCTCGACTTAATTATAGCTATTTTGTAAAACAGAATTTCACCTTCAATAACTTCACGTAGGTAATCTTGTTGGAATAAAGCATTTAATTAGTGCATCTACAGTCTTTACCACATTAAAGAAGCAATAATAAGGTATAAAGAAAAGTTATTTTCTGCTTATTATAAGGTCATAAGGAGCAGCAAACTACTGTTTTAGTCATTTTCGATTAAATTGGCTTCCACTGCCACTGTCGTGGATACAAGTTAATTAAACGTCACCGTCGGATTGACAAGTCAAGGCGAGAACATGATCTTGGGTGATATACCGTATTTTGCGGTATCTCTATATTAGTACTTACCTACCGTTAATATCTATTGTAGTTTTGTATAAATCATAACGTCTTTCAATAAATACTTGTATATTATTGGTAAACTCTTATTCATTTTTCGTTTTCATACTTTTGTGCGATCATAAGTCCAATATATTGGTAATGTACTCGTATGGCATGATAGTGAATAGGTATGTGCTCGATTTAGAATCCGGCAGAACTTGTAAATAGTAGGGTCACAGGTGCAAGTACGAATCTACATAAGCTGGACGCGACAATTTATTAGCAGTGGGTTCCTCTCTCTTGTATATTACAAGATGCCGTTTATTTAAATTTTAAACTAAAGGTTCGCAACATGTTTTAGGCCAAAAATGAATTGACACCTCAGACTCCCATATACAAATTACTTTAAAAAACCGATCTCTAATTTTAATTAATATGCTCATAACAAGTTGGTACCTATACGTAATACAACTATACAGTATCTTGGAAGTTTCAAATAAGAACTTTTGCTAATATGGGTCGATTAATAGGGTTAGTTTTTTGGATCTCATCGACATCTAAAATCGATATGTTTATGTTTGTGTCGATTCTTGGAATACCGATTTCGAACGCAAGGGGATATCGACCACTTTGGTAATGTCTGGTTAAACTTAGCTTATTACTAAGCTTATTTGCGCTTCGAGACGAAAAGAAAGACTAAACCACTAACCCAAAGATTCTAAGAGCGTCATCTCTGTCACATGAAGCACTAGTCGGTATCTACTAGCTGTGAAGTACCTACACCAAATTACAATTTTATTTTGAAGTTTTTACCAACTTTGTCTCATGTATATTTTGATGCGGAATCGACCACACTCTAATAAAATTCTCGACGTGAGCGACAAAATACAACACGCACAACATGTACTAAGTGACAAAGACGTCACTCTACGAAACAGACATGACATTAGCCGTGTATTTATCTTCCCCTTCTGCTTCATGTAGGTACCTACCTACATTATTTATTAACGAATTTGTCGAGTTTCTAAGTATAAGTAATGTTAGTTTATTACTTTCCGTCCAGCTAAGAATATCTTAAAATCAATTGGTTTTCCATTAAAATCTTCTTAAACCCGTTGACTCCTGTACCTAATATTTAGTGTTTTAATACACGAAATCATTTGTCGCATTTATTTGTAAAATGTACCAAAAAGTTTCACACGCAACCAAATGTTTTACACTTTATTTATAAAAATCATAATAAATGCAGTGGCCCTGTCATAATAAATCATAATAAAACAGAAAACTGCGCATTTATAGAGCCTCTTGTAATCAATTGAATCCGGAGTTGCAAAAGGTACCTATCTACCTAGATGGGATCTTAAGTAAATCGTAGCTAAATCTGATTTGCCATTTACCGGTTACGTTCGCGATCCAACCGCTTGATACGAATTATTACGAATATAACAGATGTTAATCTGTTTCTATTTAATAAAGTATCCTAGATCAATAGGGCTATTGAAAAATTCAATGGATTTCTTAAACACTATTTAGGGAACCTTTCTACAAAGTTTTATTGTACTAGTTAGGTCTATTGATTTAGGTTGTACTTTGTTTGTTCCAGCGAGTGTTCTTAGACAGAAACAAACTTTGGGAAATGCGAAATTTAGATGATTTTATCTGATGATCTTGTTGATAAATCTGTGCATCGATGCCTTTAATTTATAATAAAATGGACTGGAAAGAACAGCTGGCCGGACTCCATTAGTTAACTGATTATTATTGAACAGATTTTGTACCCGTTTTCATCAATATAACGATATATAAAATCTCGCGGAAGGTACCTATAGGTATGTGTGTGAAGACACTAAATGAACGTTTTCACCAAACGGAGCCCTAAAGGCAATTTAAGAGATTACAAGTAGGTAATTCGTTTTCACCCCGCTTAGGTTAGGCTTTAAGAGAGATGTTTTTAAGAAAATGGTATATTTTTACTCTACCTTATTTTAGGGAATTCTACTCCCGTAGGACTAGTAACTTAGACATTTATTAAATACCTATTTAAGTTATAATGACAATCTTCTCTAAAAGATGGCCACACAAGGGAAACACTCTCAGTCCCTTGTCCCTTAAATACCTACATAATGAAGGTTCCGAATAAGTAATTTGATTTGAGACTTCATCTTTACGAGCGTAACTTTGAATTGTCTAAAGGCACTCTACATTTGTGTTGGAAATTGTGAAATTTGGGGATACCAAACCCTTTGTGTTGTACAAATATAATAGGGTCGGATTAAAATGAAAGACGTACCTACTTAGGTATTATTACGCGTGCATAACTTTCGTTTTTAAACCTCGATAAAGTTACGCCGCTAAGTAGTATGTAGTTAACGGCGAGTTATCTTTATAATAAGTTACAGCGCAAGAGATTAATTTGTTAATATTTGGGTATATGTATCTACTATTATAAATATTATAATTTTATAATCATTAGGTATAAATATTTTTTACTGAAATTAGTTATAAGTAAGTATAAAGTGATTATTGACGCAGCATCGATTCCAGCATTATTTTTTTTAGTTATATACATACCTACAACATTTTTTTACAGATTTGCAAAATAGTCCTACCACACAAGCTGAGGTACTTAGAGAATATGTTAAATGCTGAAGTGATGGCAAAGGCGGCGAAAATTCGACAGCGCATTGAAGAGAATCCGAATATTCAAGACAGCGAGAAAAGCTGGCCGCTTCTCCTAGCCAAGTACCAGGCTGACAGCAAGAAGAACAACTATCCCTCATATGCATACGACAACATCTACAATAGGCGCTTACCTAACTTTAAATAGATGCTTATTTTATTTTATTTTGTTATTTTATTTTATGGTCGTGTACTACTTATACTAACAGTGTCGTAGCGTAGCAGGGTCATAAGCGCCTGGTAAAATTTGAACAGACACTGGACTGAAACATTAATCATTTGAATATTTTATTGAAAATAAATTAAGTAGGTATGTAATATAATTGTAAAATATAGGTAATAGTTATACCTACCTAATGAAGAGATAATAGGTTTGATTGCTAGCCAGTTTATATTGAGCTGTTAAACCCCGACGGTACCCAAAAAAAGTACCCAACAGATGGCTTTAAACAAAGCCTACACCTATTTAGAGAAATGAAAAAAAAGTCTTCCATCCGCTTATTTACTTTGGTATAATCACACAAAATTCGTACCTATATCCTATCTAATCTTCGAAGTGACCCAACACCTCTATTGTTTCTACTTGCCGTTAGAATAAATCAGGTACATAACGACCTCATAACTGGGGAGCGCACCTACCTAATTAGGTAGGTAACCGACGTGATAGTATCGGGTAAATACATAGGTACCTGCTTACTTGCGTTACTTTAGATATTAAGTATGCCTTGCCTTGCCTTCAACCCATTTTATGGAAGCATGGAGCCTGGAGCATACTCCACGCTACTCCAAAACGGGTTGATGGAGATACTGGTTAGTGGCCAACCCGTGACAGATGTTGTCAAACCGCCCAAGGGGTCGCCGACCAGGTTTAACGACTGTAATCTGTCGATAACACCCGGGACAGACGGCTTAACGTGCCCTCCGAAGCACGGAAGTTATTTAGGTGATATTAAAATATTTATGTATACAAACATCATACTTAGTGGGAAAAGCGGTCATAAAAATCTTTTAGAGATTTAGTTAAAATTCTATTAACTACACTCAATTTGGAATAATCGCAGTAATCAAGTAAAAAGGCAGTTAATCCTCTGTCCAGATAGCTGTTCACTCAAACTAATAGCGGTTATCAGTCATTAAACCCGCAGAGATAAGACTAGGTACTTGTCTATCAGACATCAAGCCATTAATCACTTTGTTATTCAAACAAAACTGCGTTTTACGAAATATTTCAATTTATCAGGTACCTCTACAGCAATGGTACCTCCCAGCCTTCTTTAGGTGGTAGAACTTACAGAGTTCGCCCGAAACCCACAGTGAACCAAATCTTGTGGCAAGTAGGTACTAGAGTTTCAGTTGGGGAGGATTGCTGCGCGACACACAATATTACAGGCGACCATCTCAGTCCTCATGTTGTCTAGTAACACCTCCACGTATGTTCCCAGATAGGCCTTCGCTCCTATTTAAGGTTAAGTTCTAGTGGTGGCCTAGGTCGATTCGTTTGACGAACAATATGTCAAACATTTACTGCTGCATAGCTGCATAGGTGCAACTTATCTAGAATCTACGTTTAGGTAACCTACTTAAGGGGAATTGATGAAGAAAAACTAAGAAATCATTTGGATGAACATTTATTTCATATAATTTTTTAATAAATACCACAATTATTTGAGTACAATTACGTATCATTGAAAATTAGTAATTTTTCGAAATATCCTTGATAAAGGTATAAAATTAGTTACCGCCGAAATAATTATGTTCTTATAATAATATAGACATAACTTATTTTTAATGACATTTTTTAAACATGAAAGGTAGATATTATACAAATGTACTAAAGGCCTTATTCACTTTCTAACCGAATTTTACCTACACATTTCATGACTAAAACATGCTTTGCCTTATATTGGCAAAGGTAGATCATATTATTATCATTACAATCTTGCAATCAATCATACAAAAACCTACGTAGATATCTTAATATTAAATAATTATATAAAATAAATTATATAGAACCTAAATATATTAATCACATAAAATTAAAACGAACTGTAAGTGACTTTGAACGCGTTCTTGTAAGATAAAGCATGTTTTAGTTCAAAAAAATTTTATAACAAAGGTGATAAATATTGATATTTTTTAAGAATAAGCCTTAATTTGAAATCGGGTACAGACAGTAAGGAATTATTTTGTCTCAGTCGCACTCACACGTTTCTGCACCCGAAAAGTTTAATATCATCTATTTAATTTTGATGTATCAGGTCCATCCATTCGTTGCACAAATCGCTATAGGTTAGGTCCCTTGTCGACAATTGAATTGTTCCATAATGGAGTTATAACTGTCATTGACATCTTAATGGGTAACTGTAGGTTTTCTAAAACCTAATTCGTGTAACAGGTTCCTACAAAAGTAGGAGTAGACACCTAAGAAGCAAGGCTTGTACTAACTAGTTTTAATAAATTATTCTTAATTGTAGATTTCAAGTCTCGATAATCTAATTTAAAGTTATCATTATGATTTTCCGGCGATCTGCCGCTGGCGTGTTATGTTAGAATTTGGTAACCTTTCACATAACGATAAGCATATGCTCTAACGTAGCCTATTGTACTTATGTTATCAACCATTTAAAATACAAATCAATGAATAATCTTTAAATATAGTTTTAACTGAAAAATTATGCAATCAAAGGTAACAATTAAAATTAGTAAATGATGCCAATTGCGAACTGAGCAATTCCATTATGAGACTATTGACCATTGTGTCATGGTGTCATACCTAATGGTACTAAAGTCTAGCAGACTTGGGCCCTGGTACAATGTTTTAAATTCTATACTTAACAATAACTTAAAGTAGAGTTCTTTAAATTGGCACAAATATGCTTTTCTAACATGTAGTAAATATGTGCGGCTATTTTAATGAAATGTTGGTTAAGGTCGGAATCCTGGTACGCATTCGCGGGAATGTGCTGTTAGGTCACAGCCCGGTAAGATGATGTAATAGTTATCAATGATCAGAAAAGTGCCAAAATAGATAATATCTTCTTTCACCCTTCTTATCCTGCCTTCCCTTTTGCCCCTAAAAAACTTGAAAATATCAAATGGCTGTCAAATGGCATGAACACGACTGGTTTTAATGCAGAATCAGCATCACGGAAAGGGAAGAAAACGGTAAATATTAATTTACTAGATCGTGGCCAATGAAAATATATACCCCTAGTCAACTAGGTACATATATTCTTTCAATTAAAATGGGAACCGTTGATGAACGGAGTTTAAAGATACGTACGTCAATATGTAATGAAATACCTAAGTATTGAACTGATGACACTACAAGACTAAGCAAAATAATAACAAAAATCTGATACTCACTTAGATGTAGGTACCTATTAAAAAATAGATATCTAACTTAAAACAATCCTGATAGCTATGCCACCGCCAAAATAAACTTAGGTACCAACCCTACGAAAATTGCAAATGAAATTCTTGACTATTTATTCTAATTGTGGCTAAGAAAAGATTATCACTCAACATATTTCATCATTAATTGATACGAAATATCTCATACTTCTATTAAAACTGGCAGAGACGTCATTTTGTAGAGCTATAAAAATTGAAATAAAACCATTTAAAAAGATCGTACCTATGAGGGTGGGTCAAAAAGTTCGCGGGAAGTCACTAATTAACGACTATTAATAATAACTATAAAAACTTAAGTTATTATTTATTATTATTACTAAGTATATATACTTATGAGACTTGTTTTATTTGACTTTATCATTCCGCAAACTTTATGGTCTCTTCGTACCTAACTACGTCCAGGCTTAAAATTTGTGTGAGAAAGTGTGCTAAAAATTCCGTTTTTTTTTCTTCATATAACGACAAAAAAATATAATATCGATACTTCTGCATATAAAATAATATTTAATATGTTTTACGTCAAGTTTTAGAAAAAAATTTAATTGAATTACTTTAATTATGATGTTTATAAGTCGCTAATGAAAATTATATAGATAAAATAAAGCGGTAATAGTAAATAAAAATATATCAAAATTGTACAATAAAATTGTTAATAGATAGTAGGTAGGTACATAATATAAATTAGTGTACCTACTCGTATCCAAAGACATGAAGTTACAACACTACAAAATGAAAATAAAAAAAAGTGAAATTAAGCAACACTACGGATTTATGGAGTGAATTAAACTGAATAAAAGATAAAACCACATCAGTAGGTATAGGCCATAAATTAAACAACATATTTTAAAGCTGAAGTTAAAGAAAATGCATTCTTGAAAATATAATCTATTTCACAAGCATGTCATCTACAAACCTATACGGGAATGGGCAATATAATGTTCACTATACTATAGGTACATACATAATTAGTCTTGTGTGTTCCTTTTCAGAATTTTTCTTAATGATTCAAGACACTTGAAAAGCAACTAAGAGATCAAGCTACACGTTATGTTAACTTCGGTGTGTACACTATGGGAACGCACACCTAAACGAATCGCACGCGGTTATGTCGAGCTTAATAAGCTTAATTAAGCTCTACTACCTAATATCAACTTATATGTATAGCCATAGACAATAGGATTTTACTATCAATTAGTGTCCACTGACTCATTTTTAAGAAGTAAAAGTTAAAAAGTACGAAAGGTACAAAACTTCGGACCAAACAACGAATCTGAGCGTGTAGATAAAAGTTGACTTTCACGAGTCAATCCGGTCGAGACGAATTAAAGCAGATGTCGTCCTCAATTCTCACGATTCTAGACAAATGCCATGACAAGACAAATGACAAAGCACAGTGTTTGAGGTTGTATAAATAACTTTGAAACCCAAAATCTAGAAGAACTGTGCGTGCGATAAGGAACATTAATTTTAAGACGACAAACAACCACTCATTGTATAATAGAATTTTAATTTGTGGCATTATTTATTGTGTTCATGCTATTAACATCAAATATAAATAATATGTACATTAAATTACCATTTAAAGCATTCAGTGCAAGAATGGTCTTGTAAATCCAATTCCTTTTATACTTTATAATATTTTAAGTTTTTTAAAAATCTAATAATTGTCTGCAGTAAACATAAAACCATTTTAAATAAAAGAAATTAATAATAATATGATCAATTATTTTAAAATAACGATATTTTAATACCAACTGCCTCATAAAAACAATCTTCAACTTAGATTAGAGTGACAAAGTTTAATTTCACTTTGATCTTGTTTTTTATATATTTATATGGCTATTGGACTTACAAAGACGATTCTAACTGTAACATCATTCCAAACGACACATTCGATTTGATTCAGCACCTTACAAAAATAGATTTATACAAAAATTGCATTGAATAAATATTGACAAAATATCTTCTTATAAATACCTAATTGTACTTTGTTTTTATTATAGAAAACATAGTTGCACAATTGTGAACCTTTGAGCTATGTTTTACATTTGAACAATAAATTCGAAACATTTAGACGCCGCAGCACAAAAACATGTCTTAACTTCAATAATTAATATTCGATATTTACAATAATATACCTACACATTTGGACTGCGGGTCGTTTCATACAGCATTAGAATCCAATAATAAAATAATTATATCATCGAATGAATTGTGCCATAATACGTTAATTAAAAAGCTATAATCTACATTAATTTACGTTCAGCAGAAATTACTTTAAAGTAAACTTTATTTAAGAGCCAACGCACAGCCAAGCAATATTTGGAATCATTTTGAGTCCAAATAATATATAAAATATAGAACTACTAATTCTCCCATAATACCTATAGGATTCCTAGCATAGTCGCGAGCCGTCTGTAAAAAACAAATATAAACGTTCATTCCGTTTTCACGATTAGCTATTACTTGACTATGGTATAGTCTATTATTAAAATGAAACAAATACTGTATTGAATTGAGTACCTACCAATATGACGGTAAATTT
>DWAV01001937.1:0-12204 GCA_018231305.1 Noctuana lactifera | reverse complement strand
TAACGAAAACATCAGTAGATCTTTGTGAGGTATTGATACTAATACTCTGATACTTTGATAGTCTTTTCGCAAGTCTATTTGGGACTACAGATAGGTATGTACCTCGAGTATAAATGTCCAAAACCAGGCACAAGAAAAGTATCAAAGAACAAAATGACCATTATCCCCTCAAGCTTAACCAAAAACGTAAACATTACACGCGGCGAACGTAAAGTTGGCGCGGTGTATTAAAATAAAGCCAGCTCGTCAAACATACAGCCGCAGAAAGTTTGAGAATTATGCGAGCAATTAGATTATTAAAGGGTGTTGCGAGTTGGGGATGAAATTTCGTAATATAATGGCTGTCGCTCCCCACCTGGATTAGCCCGAGAGTGTAATTAATTCGCCTCGTTCCATTTCTGAAAACATTTTTCTTAATGAGATCCCGCGTTGTTTACTGTTACGAAGCCTTTTGTCTACGTTCTTACTCTACGGTGACAATGTAACTGTTCCCATCTAGTTTTAATTTAAAATGTTATTTTAATTACAAGGAAAAACGCAAAGGTGGAAACCAAACATATTTTCAAAACACTTAACGGCAGGTGACCCACTCTATGCTGAAAATATTACTAGTAAGGCCTTCGTTACAATCTAACTACTGCTACCTCACATGAACCTCATGATTGTACAATAATTGTACAAGTATCGTACCGACGGCATAATTATAGCATTGTACGAACTCTACCTTCTCGTTTTTATTCTTTCCCCAATGACAGCACAAATATACCTAAACACAATAACTACTTAAAACCCTTAGTAACATGACGTACCTATTCGTTTAATTGTAATTAATTTCAATAATAGAACAGTTAAGGTTTCGTTCGGTTAATAATTAATTGACGGAACGTAACTGAAATAGACTAAAATACACTTAAACTCCGCCAAACTGGGAGACAAGCTCAATCTCAGTATGACAGCGAGTGCTAATGAGAGAGTGAATTCACTGTATGATTACTTTAGTTCGGAGCTAATGACTTCTAATGTTTCCGAGAAACGGTCCATGATGGACAGGCTGATTAGTAACTTGTAGGTACCTATATTACAACAACGAAGTTTTCTCAAATAAATAAATATATATTGAAACTATTACCTACAATATTATTTTAGAGTTTTATATGTTTAAGACCATCTCCTCTTGAGTTACACCGCATCCACGTGCATTCTACGATACATATATATCAATAACAGTCGGATCCTCCGAAGCATAGAAGTGCGCTTAAAATAGGCCACTAGCGGTCACCCACCCGAGTACCGACGGCGCACGTGGTTGCTTAATCAGTGAGATCGCTTGCGATTTGCGATCCACAATACCAGCGGGGCTGTGCGCTTCAACTACTGGATGCTAAGTTAAAAAAAAATTATGTCTTAATAAATCGTCATTGTTAGTTTTCAGTACCATTCATAATCATGCAAATCGGAGCCACCGTTCCTAACAAAATTCTCTCTTCATGGTAATGTTAAATTGAATCACAATATTCATGCATTCACTAAATCACCGCCGAGGTTTAGCGGTTCACGAGCTGAAAATGCTCTGTATTGATAAATATGTATGCGCTTTCCTGAAAATTGCTGTGGAAATATTTTCAATTTGCGTTGCGTTTACGTCCCGCGAGCCCTTATCTCCGCGAAGCTGCGCGGCTAAACGGCATTTAGTCGTAACGTTGCAGATTATGGGAATTATGCTTGATAGTAAACACAGTAACCGGTCGATGTATGAGTTAGTTTCGTAAATTAAGTCTTTGCGTAAATTGAAATTGATTTTTTTATCGTATATTAATAGTAAACGAGCATGCAGGCCAGGCCACCTGATAGCAAACAATTTAATGAACCATTCAAAAAGTATGACGAAATCTATCTAATTAATAATAATATGAAATAACTGACTAAATAACGTTTCAAATGAACATAGCTAAGTAAGCGATCCAAAGAAGTTTTTAAACAATGATAAAATTACAAAACAAAACGTAATTGTAGCAGCCAAAGAAAGCAAACTATTTTTAGAAAGCTCAAAGGAAATTTTAGGCGCGGAAAGAACTAACTGTTATAAAACAAAAGAAATGGGTCAAGATACAACACACGATATGTGATAAAAGTTAGGTAAGTGACGATGGCAACTAAACTTTCTTTCTATTCTGAATTTGTACTATGTAGGTTCCTTTTATATTATTGAGGTACCTAATAAAGCAAAATATTTATTTCATTTTATTTTGAGTTAGGTATTCAAGAAATTTCCTTGTAGTTAACTGTTTTTTTTCATACTTTTTATCGTTTATTTCTCTGTTTACTCGCCAACAGACCTACGCGGTACTACTCGTACTTCGACCACCCTTTTCTACCACCTTCTCTTCTCTACTCCTACCACTACTCTCGGAATCAGCGTATCGGTATCATTACCACTATTAGCAACCAGTACCATTACTTCAGATCAAGCAATGATGTTACAAAAACATAGTACGCATATACTCATAGTTATTCCATACTTTTTGCCGCATGCAGAGTATGGGCTAACGACAACACTAAAGCTTCACTGAGAGCAGCGGTACGTAACTAAGCTCGCAATCAGTACACACTCATATCTTAAGCGAACTTCCCGCAACAGATAAAGCGTAGTTCGAAACTCGCTCGCTAATTCCATAAGCGGAACAATACACGGGCTCGAACGGGACTTATTGTAATTAGTTGCCGTTAGAGGGCGCGGCAACTTTCCTAATATCGCGAGTATCGCCGCAAATCTTTGATTTACGTCGGAAGTAGTGCGCTACGGAGAATACTTAATGATATTGGTGTGCAAAGTGCCCGTGTATGTCGCAGCTGAACCACTAAGTTGATCCATAAACACAAGCAGGAGATGAAAAACTAGAGTTAATTTCTAAAGGCAATATTTCATACATGCTTTTGAACTTTGCAGGGCTCTTAGCTTAATTTAAATGTCTGCTATCCAATGAATAGCCAGGATTGATACTTGGTCACTAAACTATGAAGATTTCTCCAGTCGACTTTGAAACAGCACGCTCTGTGACTACCAGGTTCACAGCATCGAAACATAAAAAGGTTTTACAGCCGTAAGTACCCTTATCAAATTGTCTACTATTCCGAAGATGTATTTGAAAAACTCTTAAACATTTACTCATTTCCGTCACGTACGTATTCAATTTGTCACACCAAAGTACGAGTATCTGGAGAGAGAAAAGGTTCAAAAAACGATTCATGGCGCTGAATAACTTCAGGGAGATCTAGAACTAAAGCGCCTGAGATAAAAAGTACCTGCCTCATGTTTATTTGATTCCATGTGTCACATCACGAATATTCGTGTCCCTTCTGGATTCGTTTCTTAAAATATACATAGTCATTATCATCATAACATTTGCGATCATCAGAGTCGAGAAGCACTGCTACTTCAAAAGAATTTCAAAGAAAACATAGTTAATATGATTATGACGACTCCGGTATTATCAATAGATAAATGTGCTAGAAAAGTACAGTAACTAATAACGCGAATTCATCAGAGTAGACGACTAATCATAAAGATTCATTAGCATACTACAGGATTATTAAACTCATAGGTAATGCAGAACGCCGAACATTTTTATTTATTTATTCACCTATATTATAAAAACCATAAGCAAAGGGCACTAAAGCCGACTTAGTTTTTTTAATATTTTTGGCCGAAATCAAAATGGCATTGACAAAATCATGTTTTTCATAGTGCTGCTCTGATTGTAGTTAAAACGAAATACGCGACTTTATTAAACAAGCAAAATGTACAAAGAAAGGATTTTACAAAATTCTTAGTACCGTATGCACAGTGATTCTGAATTGAGTAACAAAAGACATCTCAACTAACAGCAACAACAAACAATGACTTCGAACAACAGAACCAAACAGGCAAAGCTCCGTAAAGATAACGCTCGGGAACTCTTTTATTAGCCGGAGCGGAACTAGCCGGCCAATAACAGTGTAGCTAAGTTGTTTCCTTAAGTTGATCCACTAGTTAACGATATAGATAATACGATGGCACCTTTACAAGTACATTTAAAGTAAGAATCTTATTTGAACTCAATTTGTGAGATGGCTTCTTTAGATGATAGTTAGATAGATATGTTGGGGCATTTTTGTGCTTATAAATTCAATTTCTAATGACCGCGGACGATGATCATAAACTGTAAGGCAATACTTTAATAAAATAACTCTTAATAAAAGTTAAGTACTGTGCAGGTGATAATTCAGATAAATCAAGTACAAATAACTTGCAGAAAAATGTATTCTCGCAACGCGCTTATAAGTGCTCTAAATAAGTTTTGAAAAAAGTTTGCAAAATATTTTAGGGTATATCTAGGTCGACGTTAGTGTTAAGATTAACAAGGCAATAAGTTTTAAATCTTGGAAGAGAGTTGACTAAAGAGAACATTTTTCATAATTAGTCAATCTGCAGCAAAATTTTACTAGACCATAGACTAAAATGTTAATTAGCATCTATAAGCAGGACTTGTCCTTAAAATATGAAGATTGCAGTTGTTAAATAAAACGGCTTGACTCGTTGTGAAAGAGTTTACGATGAAGTTAAGTACCTAATAGTATAAGCAAGATGACCATCTGATATTCTTAAAAGAGAATCTGTGCCATATATGGCTACAATATTGTGTACTTCATTATCATTTGAAGCTGAACTAGTGTATCTGATGTTAAAGTAACTTACAGGTTCTTTTGCAACAAAAATATTGTCCAGAATTTAATATAACATAGAAGTTTTTTTCTCATTTATTTAACTAGTACTCGGTGGAGCACTTTATTATGCCATAAAATTAATCAGCAGCCAGCATCCATGGCGTTATGATGAAAGCATAAAAAGTGGAAAAGTATTCAAAAGAGCGGTATAAAAAAAACTTAATCTTGTACTAATTATGCTAGATAATTAGACGAGAAAACTGAATAACCTAACATTAGGCAGTTTTGGCAACAATTTTATTAATTGGCGGTCGTGTCTCGCTAGTAGTAAAGCGAGTCCTTTTGATCCAACAGCAAAGTGGAATAATAACTTAAATATGAAAGCTATAAAAATCTTACAGAGTACGCAATAAAAGTTTGAAAATGTCGAGGCCAGAGACGAAGTTGATAAAAATTCAAGGAGCCTAAAGATATAGGATGCCTTTAGTTATGAAATTTTGAGAAAGTCCAATATTAACTTTGGTGTTCATTATTATTTCACGAAGAGTTAGGTGCCAGGTTCTAAAAAACCGTAAAATTTTTTTTTGGTTATTTCAAATTACTTCATTTATCTCGTTACACTTTTTAAAAATGTTTTATAATGATTTACCTTATTCTTTCGTGGTGATGTTTGCTAAGACGTAATTATAAACCAATTAGCAAAGTTTTACACCAATTGCTTCGTTTCGATACTCTCACTGTAATTGATACATTACTTGGCCAAACTTTGCTACGTAAAATTTAATTATCGAGCTAGGGTTTACTGGTTTCGGTACCGTCCGATTTCCAAAACCTTGTAGGTCATAAACCAATGCCTAATGCTTAAAAATAATTAAAAACTCATGTAGGATTAGACCAAAGAAATGTAAGCATAAAAATATGGGTCAAAGATGTGCTGAGAGATAAAACAACTGGAACAGATGAGAGATATAAGAGGATCGCTAGAAAACTAACTCAAGTAGGAAACTTAAATCTCACGTATTGGAAGTTGTTAAGAGCGGGTACATCGTAAAATGAACTTTATGGTGGATGGGCATCGGATGGTGCGATTTATGGGTCATTTATTGCCGGATTAAGTATTTTATTTTACTGCAGTTTAACGAATTTGTTCGAGCAGTTACTACTGTCCTCTTTGTTCAG
Source organism: Noctuana lactifera (assembly GCA_018231305.1). Taxonomy (NCBI): domain Eukaryota; kingdom Metazoa; phylum Arthropoda; class Insecta; order Lepidoptera; family Hesperiidae; genus Noctuana; species Noctuana lactifera. The sequence continues at coordinate 6,321 of DWAV01001937.1, read as the reverse complement.
TGGAACTGAGTTTTTATTGACCAGTGGGCAGTTAAAAATGTGATGACACTAGATTCATATCACCAGACATGCAACGTTTGTTAAAATCGGAGAAAATTTTGTTTGACAAAGAAATAAGAAAATGATCATAAATCTATGATGTCACTTGATTGCTGAACTACCTTGCTTGATGAACGATTATAATTTTAAAGATAAATATTTTAAAAGAGGTACCTACCTATTCCAATTTTAAGAAGAACAAAAAATAAACTTTTTAACCCATTAACACGTAACCAAGAGACTGACGTAACAGTTTTGCGTCATCCACGTCGTAAAGATTATAGTATCTTGTAAGTTTTGCTATTCACACCGCACAACTACCTCGAGATATCAGGATACGGCTCTCGGGGGAAAGCGATGTTACAGCCGGAATGTGTGGATAGAGCTTCATGAAGCTATTGAAAGAGAAAATACTGCAGTTTAATATAAATTTTACAAATTCCTGCACTAATATGCGGAGGAATGAACGGTGTAAAAATAATAATTATTACATTAACAGACTTCGTAATATCGTATCGTAATCACATATTTATTACGGGCAAATAAATTTAATAGCTTTCACCAACATTTTGTTGCTTTCTGATATCAGATTAATGGATTTAATTGGAACTTTGCTCTTTTAAATCACACTTTATTTAATTATTCATTTCTAAAACGGCCAAAACAAGCCAACCCACATTTCTTGAGATTTCTGCTAAGCCCTAGAGTGCACATCTATTTAGCATATTTTGTTTACATCTAAACAAGTTTTATTTAGTTCAAAACAGTGATCAGTATGAGAGTAATTTTTGTTCGCTTATCTAGAAATATCCCAGGTACTTAGCTCAAATATTGTCTGAAACACTAGCCTTTTGACGTTTTCTGTCAAGAGTCATGTCAGTTTGTAACTCATAATAGTTTTCCGGTCTGAGGGGAGTCGACAGGGTGGAAGTTGCTGAGCGATAAATAGCACCAAGTTTGCTGACAGCCTCGCGAAATATTGTGAAAGCTCGAGGCTATGGTTTTATTCTCCATTTCAATCCGACACCAGATTTTATTTCCAGTGCAGGAATGCATAAATGATGCAACAACTACTTCTCAATATTCTACAACACTATATTTGAGATTGCACAAACTGCTTCTCAATGGCGCTGTTTAAAGGTAACATTGATGTTGTGTAGAAATCATAGTTAAATAATGTACTTTACTACATAGGTGTTATGTTAAACTCCAAATAATAGAGTTATGACATGACATACAAATTACTCAATGTTAGTAATGCGTAAATCTTTTTTACCTTTTGATCCATTTCATAAGGTTAAGTTCAAGCTCAATTCAATTAATTGTAGTAATATGAACCAATATTGTGTCAACCATTGTTTAATCAAAATGTTAATAATAGCAATCAGTTAAATTTTTGTCCGTCTTTCTGTCTGTCTGTCTATATGTCTGTATAACCGTTATAGAAACAACAACTACTCGACGGATTTTAACGAAACGTTGTACAATTATTTTTCATGCTCCTGAGCTGGTTATAATATACTTTTCATCACACTACAATCAATAGGAGCAGAGCAGTGAAGGGAAATGTTGGGATTTTTTTTTAACGCGGATGAAACTGCGGGGCACAGCTAGTTAAAAAATAAATGTAAGATTTTCTGAATCTATGAATAGGTAGGTACTATTCCATATAATTGTAGCTAATCGCCGAAACACTACCAACTTAAGCGTAAGACGGAGAAACAATGGTCAAAGCACGACAATTAATTATGTGTACAATGGAGACCAGAGCGCGATCCTCCACGTAATATAATCGGCTTATTCGTAATGTTATTATACGGGTCCGGATTAAACTAAACTCGCGTGTAATTGAGCAAAAGTTTCTAAATAGAGTTTTACATACTTCAGGTATATTTAGTGTACAGGAATATTATTGTTGAAAAGTGGGTATTGTATGTCGGTGTTTAGGGATTAAAATAATATTTACTATTCATAGAGTACAAGGTAATTTTTGGTTAGAATCTTGTGGGATGGCAATTACGGTAACTACTTCAGTATAATTATTTATAAAAAGATTTTATTGCATTAACCAATCATCTTATCTAAGTATATAATAAATAAACGTAACGGCCCGTAAAGCTCAAATATTATTAAAAGCTTCACCAGACTACTAAAAGTGATTAGCATAATCTGTAGTGTAGATTAGCAAACAATTTTTAAAAGCCCATAATATGAAACGAGTTTTTGCGTCGAACAATGCCAACGCAAGCCTTTTGTAGCCATTAACTTTAAGAGTAGGTACAGCTATTTATATTTAACAATTTCTTTTAATATGGTTTTATTAAAAGATATATTAATTGTTTGTAAACAGGCGTACAAAGAAACATACTCGTAAAAGTATCATTCGTGTCTTCCATTCATCAAACAGACGTCGATTAGGTGACAAACAAAAATTCGTACTGTTCGTATTCGTAAGTGGATACATAAGTGGGAAAAGATCCATCAATGGATTTTAGTGGGCATCACCCTTACCCATACCCTTTGGGTACGGAACCCTAAAAAACAGACAAGTAAAGACAACTATTTCTAATACCGCGGTGTAACAAATTGAGCAAGCGACGCGTCAACAATAAACTTATTTGAACTCTCTTTTTCATTCCTTCATAGTTGTTATTTCGCAGCTCGCAGTCCGCAGTTGGCGCGCACGCCAATGATTGATGGTCTTGAGTACGATATACGTTCGACACATTATGTGTTAGGGGTAAATAATAATACGCAAGGCAATATTACGGTGTTTGACAAATGATTTTAAGTTACTATGTGTTTTATTCGTTTACTTTTTCTCCTTTTTCATGATATTTTCGGTGTGACATCTGGAAAAATAAATTACAGCTATGTTTGCGAGCGTTTTTTTTTTCAAATAACTTACCTAAAATAAGTTACAGTTTTACCTGATAGCAGGTAAAACTGTAACTGGAGCTGCTCTTCAGGATTACCTGATGTTTAGAAAGTATTCATAAACATAAATTTCTTAAAGGTAAGTCGTACAACTTATCAGCTTTTCCGGGGAATTGCCACAGCCGCCCTCATAGCCTGCTGTAAAGCAATTGGATGCGTTATTGTGTTCCGGTTGGGAAGGGTGGCTGCAGAAGATCGTTGTCCTCATGAGTAGCAATGTATCCACTTTCGACATAATATGAAGGACGTCTCCTGTTTGAGTGGGGAGCCGGGTCTATGTTTATGAGCTGCAGTAATTTTGGTACCTAGCTATTCGTTACTCATTTAGTTACGGTAAAAAAAAATATAAAAATGTTCTTTAAAGAAAAGAAGCTTGTAATTTCAAACCGTAATTTTCCCGCGGACCGGTTTGAACCCAGTTTTTCAGTTCAAATAATTAAACGGAGATCAAGCAGGCGCAGACGTGGCTCGCTTCTTGCGACGTAATTCAAAATTAAAGCTTAAATCCAATTCTATCGTGACCCATTTCGTATAGTTCTTAACTTAGGTGCGTAGGTACTTGTACCACCGCGGAGAATAAGCGAGGGAAAAACTCGATCTCGAGTTCAATTTTTGTCAAAATATAAAAGAAATAAAAAATGATTTACACTCATACTCATAGGTACTGTGGATTAAAGCAAAGACAATTACACAAACACCCAGACCAGGAACAGAAATCTAAAGTCACCGTTGAAACTTCCGCCACACCGGCAATTGAACCCTATTAATGACGGCCGTGCGTGGTAACCACTACAAGGCTGTCAAACAAAAATAATGGTAAAAGAAAGTTGTTTTGATTGTTTTCCACGTGAACAAAGTCGCGGCAAGATAGGAGATAATAAACCAATTGACAATATAAGACAATAGTACAGAGCCATCGCTTCTCGTGGCATTGTTCACAGTGGGACAGGTCCCAGCCGGCCGGGAAAAAGTATTCAATCACTGGCGAGGTACCGAGATATTGTTTCCAAAGTAGTTTCGGGTCATGTTGAGAACCTGTATTATTACACAGCGACGTTAAAGTTTAGTTCGCGGGAAGCAATAACGCGGTGGAGCGGAGGGTACGCACACATATTAAATTTTATGACTTGAATCACAAGTAGCGGGAATTTCAGACCGTAGTTCTGAAGAAACAAAGCGCCATCGCTTCACGTACTCGTACTCGTATGTGGAACGCACAAGTTGCTTAATCCATTCAAGTTTAATACGTTGAAACGCTGAAGTCGTTAGGAATTTCGTAATTATAATTGTACGTTACGTAGGTGCCGTTATTACTATGTTAGAAGTGTTGTTGTGTGTTGAGTACAAGTGATTTTGTGTAGTTCATTGTAATCTGTTGCCAGAAATATTGTTATTCTTGTAGACAAAGTATAACTACTCAGTTTCAGGAAGAAGACAAATCTATAGCAATCACAATGGAAATCTTTGTGCTGCTTTGTTAAGTGACGTTATTTAGATAATAGGTAGTAGAACTGGTATAGTTCGTGCGGGATAGCCCCCAGGGGTACCTCTGGGGTACCTCTAATGGGGGTACTTATCTTAGTTCTAATAGCAATAGTTCTAATACGATCGGATATCCGGTATTCCGGATATTTGATGTTATTTGAATGAGTCGTGAATATTTCTGTGTTGTGGGGACTACGTGAATAAAAAGTAATGTAAATCTTAAAATAGAAAAACTATGCTACATAATATATCTACCTATCTATAGATAGATGCTTTTACGAATTAGTAAATACGAACTATACGAACTATTTTGTATACCCTAAAATGATACAAATTGTCATTAATTTAATGATCACCTAATTAGCCTAATAAGCTTAAATCAATAGGCCGCACTAATGTCGTTAGCATATTACCTAAAAACGTATTTGCACATAATTAGGCATAATTATTAGAGTGAATATTTATTAGAGGATCGCTCGCAACTCAGCCATCATAATATTATAAGAGACCTTATATTAAAAGAGAACTTATATAAGATTATGATAAAGTACAAGATATTTTATAATATAATAACAAGCACTATAACAATTATGACTGAAATCGTACAATAGGAACCCTTTTATCACCGAAACTTTATCGACAACTGTTAAACTTTACGAGATTGTAACCGACGAACAGCGCAATTGACTAATCAAAGTAAAACTCTCGCCTTCAAACGATATTCTGTAATGATTTGAGATTGTAGATGTGTATACCTCAATATAAGAGATGTATTCTAAAGCCACTTTGAATTGATCATGGTTTTAGGACAGTTTATAAGTACAGTTATCAAATTATCCAAGCAAACGCGAAAGATACCGATCAACTACATCTGCAATAAGAAAGAGTTCTCTTGATACTGTCAATTGCACCTGAACTTGATACTTTTTTGGTGTACGGGATTCACGACAGAACTTTGATAGTACCAAAAATATTTCCTATTTCTATCCGCCGAAAATAGAAGCTCCATCCATCTGGATTCGTGACGGCTTTCCACGTCTGATTTAAATGTTTCCGCCTTCAACCCACATCCATATTATGGAATCACCTTCGTCCCAAGTTACTCCCGACGGACTATGAAATATGCTTAGTCAAAAAGGCACTGAAAGGGCTCTACTTTAAAATCGGTAACGTATTGACCGCTGTTGTAGCTTGGTCGCAGGTGACTGTTGGTGCTATAAATGCAGCATTAATTGCCCTTATATTTCAATATGTCTTTGCTTTACTCGTCGATAATAAAACAAGTTACTAAAGCCGGTTCGCTTATACCGCGAACCCGTGCCGAGTGCGTTAATATTTCACGCGGAGGTCATACCGAGATGGGCCACTCCATAAATTAATTCTGAATTCGAATTATGAAGCTCCGAATTTATCCGAGACTCAGAGATTTGAACGTCGAATTTACAATCGGGGACACTTTTGAGGATTAAAAGGACATTTGTCTATAGGACTAAGGGGCTAATAACTCTTTCGGTATTAATGTGGGCGTCGGTATGATGGCTTGGGTTTGAGATGATCGTATAACTTTGGATAATGTAGGTTACGCAAGAACAGACTGACGACATTTTGAAGTTTAATTATGTTTTATGTTGAATTTAGGTTCAACATAAAGCAATGACGTGGATGTAGGTGTTTTATATTAGACTTCATGTGAATATATTTTTGATGGTACGATTAACTAGTCCTAAATGGTCATTTAGGACTAATTAATTGTAGACGTGCGCCGGGCGGCGGGAAGCAATTGGATAAGAAGAGCCGAAGACCGGTCTCTGTGGCACGCCTTTGGAGAGGCCTATGTCCAGCAGTGGACTTCCGTTGCCT
>DWAV01001936.1:0-12207 GCA_018231305.1 Noctuana lactifera | reverse complement strand
AATCTGCATTCACCGGATACTTGCGTTCTGTTTATTTATTTGATTGTTTTGTTATTCTTCGGGGGTTATTGAATTCCTTAAACATAATCAATTTCCGAAGGGACATCAGTAATCCTATGAATGACTGTGGTAATTGCGGAATGAATTTTATGTTCCGTAAGCTAACCTATTTGGTAACTCACCTGTAAAGTTAGACTTAGGTGGTTTAATAAATAAAGAAGTAAATGATTTGTTAAGCATACCTCCACAGTAGCTGTGTCTGAGTTCGTTTAGGAAACAAACACTGTAGTAGATAGATAAATAAATATCTATTAGACTACGTAGCTTCATAAATTACAAATTAAAAAATAACTAAGAAATTTCTCTCTAAAGACTGCAATGTAGGTACAGACTGTAATCTACGTACAATGTGACACGTAGGTACGTAGATACTTTTATGAATAGTAGGTAAATTGTAGCACATGTACGAGTACCTAGTAAAAAATTAAGTAATATAAAAACTTAATGCAATAGATACAAGAGACTAATATAAGGTAACATTTCAGGCTAAATATAATCAAGTGGAATTAAAATCCGTAATTGAATCCAATAACTCATGTGCCACATATTATTATATTTCATCGGCATGGAAGCTTCTATTTTTAATCCAATTAATTTTACACAAGACAAACTTTAGTAATAAATTGATATTATCTACGAAATGACGCATAATTGAATGCTGATATTCACGTGTATCGGCCGCTAATAAGCGACTGTCCTGACATTGTAAACGCGTCTATCTGCAGGTGGATGGACACCACATATCGAAGAAACTTCAAAAATGTTGTACTATCGGTAATACATTGAAATAAAAAACGGCTCTATTGTATATATAGGTGTATACATATTTGTGTATGTATGTATATGAAAATGTATTGACAAATATATATGTATATTTTTTTATTATTTTTCTGTAAGTATTGTAAGTAGGTACTGCGGTACTGCAGTTCTATCATCTTTCCCTTTCATCCTTATGTCACCTACAATGGTTTTCTGGTTAGCTCAAAGGAATGCTTTCGGCTTAAGTCCGCCTTTTATACCATATTTTTTATTTGATATGATAAGGAATAAATAAATACAGCACTATTAAAAATATCTGATAATATTTAAAGACTTTGATAATTGTAAACAACGTTTTTGTACAGGTAAATGGTTTTATTTTATCAATATTGTAACATGTTCTTAACCATTAGAATGTTTATGTTAATAATGCGCGTTCAGTGAGCCACTTGCGTAAGTTATAGTAACGGGTATTTAAAAGGCCAGTAAAGGTATCATCACAATGAATATCTATGGCCTTCTTCGATCAAGGACCGTGCAATTGTCCCTTCCGTAGGCAATTACGTTGCGACAATTTAAATGCAAAATTATTTTGCATCCTTTAAATATAAGAAGGACGACGACGTTCTGAATTACTTTACTCAACACCTCCTTGAAAAGATAACCTTTAGTCTACCCAGATAAGCAATTTTCTGGACTTTGTAATTTATTAGGAGCTATTAAGTATCGTGGGTTAAATGTATGTACCTACCTACCTACATACGAAATACCTTGAGTTCTTTATTTAATACTCGTATAATACAAAAATAATTACCTATTTACTCCATGTCAATAGGTACTCCAAATAAAGAATAAAGGATTAGATATTAATTTTCAATCAACTATTCCCAGTCTAAAATTTTACCACTTTGACAGAAGTAGGTACATGACACGAACGACACAATCAATAATCACGTAGATTCAAACTTCAATCAACAACCTAACTAAAAAGTGATCAGCTACGTACGGTGCTTATTATATACGCTTAAGCAGCTGTGTATCACTGTGCTACTGTAATGTTAACGGTACAGCCACTACTTATTGAGTAAATCATACAATGTAATGTGGAAATCACACGTGAATTCTCTTCACCATCATTCATATAAACGTAAACTTTTTTCTAGTGTTCCGCACCACTTCGGCGTTTAATTATTGTTGCCACCGCGTTGATTGTTACGATTTCCTTATAAGGCACATCAGTAATTTGTTTGATTGCTCGCAATTGCTACTTAATGTTTTAGCCATTTAAATTGTAAACGCAGCTGTGGATAGCAAAGAAATTGCTACAATTGCCAACTCGTGTACTGTTTATCGGCCATTTTATGTAAGTATGTAGAGTAAGCAAAAACAATAAGCTTTCTATTCACTGATTGTAGAGGATGTGCAAATTACTTTTTACAAACCGATAAATGGTTAATAACGTTATATGGTGTAAAAAAGTTTACTTGGTAATAGCAGAGTGTTAGCGCCAACTTTTTTAATTGTGAATTACATAATTGCGCGTCTTCAAATGTAAATATTAACAGATTACAAAACAAAAATTTGTATAAAAATCAGCGGCGATTAAAAGATACAAAGACAAAGTATAGCAATTTGTGTTAACAAATATTTAATTAATTTAACCTAAACATACAAAATTTTGATGGTACATATACACAGGTATGGTATAGGTAAGCATGCATTTTGTAGTAGGTACACGAAATATTATCCCCTTACTAAATCCAGAAACGTGACATCCACATTGAAATAACCTTATGATTTGCTAACACACAAGAACAAAAGCGTGAACAGAGAAGAGTCGCAAATTGACTGATCCATCACATCCCCTACCCTTAACATAAACAGGCAAATCCTTACTTAATTTCAGTCGCAGAATTCAATCAGAATGTAAAGCTTTATACCCCTGCGAGTAATGTTATAATGCCTTACATTATCCCCCCGTTATAACAGTTGAGTCGCAGCGACACAGTACGAAACCTTTAATTATTATCAACACATCATTTTCATACCGGTTTCCGAAATAATAGGGTTGTCCCCGGAAAATGTTACGCTACGCTTACGCGTGGCCTCATTTGGCTAGCTGGTATAAACCTACTACGTAAGCTTTATTGCTTTTGTATTTTATTTCAAAGCGGTAAAAACTTATAAGTATAGGCATTTTTAAAAACCTCGTGTTTTGAATATTTTCACTAATAGACAATATTAAATTTTTTTGCATTGTTCGGTACCAACTTAAATATAGGTAATTTATCTGTTCTTTAAGCACAGAAGCCTTCATAAACTAGCATTCGAAAGATAGATAAAGCTCTATTCTACAAAAAAATAATGGTAATTCTTCATCAAATTGATACCGTTCCGCGAGACAAAATGAGCGTCAACCCTTTCAAAGAACACGTGGGCGACGCGTCCCTTTCACGCTTTCATATTCCTATTTCCATTCCGTTCAACCTTCTATGAGGATTATAATAATATTCTGCCTCGGATGTTTTCGTATCCTATTATTTCACGGAGTGAAAATGGGCCACCCGTCTTATCATTCACTCTCTCAATGTACGAGTGACATCCTTTTAATGTGTGACATTGCGTATTGATGTTTAAGTTTTTAAATATGTTACACTAGCTGTTTCACCCACGTTAAGAATTTGTAACGTTATGCTTGATAGCCTATAATCCTCCTCATGAATGTAGCTACCATATACAAAAATAATTTTTCAAATCCGACTTGTAGTTCCAGACATTAGCGCGTTCAAACAAACAAACTCTTCAGTTATTAGTATACCTAGATGAGTTTGGCACACAAATATTTTGCTACTTGCCACAGATAATCCAGAAATACAACTAAGATACTGGTATTTTAACTGCAAGGAATGTATTTATTACAATATAGGATAGAAATGTTACCAGAGGTATGAAACACCACCTTTTTCACTTACGAGAGTGTTTCGAATTGCAAATTTAGGGGAAAAAAGCGAACAAACTACACTCAAAGTCAAATGCGGCAGTGCGCGATAAGCAAGTGTCGCTTATGCAAGATCACGAATGTAATTGCTCCCTTGTCTGGCACGATACTTCAAGCTAAAGAGAGAAAGGAGGTACGGAACACGTGAGAGTGAACAGGACAAAACACAAAATAATCAACAAAGGCCTAAGCGACAAAAATGATTGATTGCCAGCCGTCTTGCGCTGAGCTCTATTTAATCACTTCATTCCCTTTTCTCCGTTTGTGTTGGGATAATTTTGTATTTGTGTAATTTGTATACGAAATGAGCAGGCATACCTCCCGAGAAGCCGGGGATTCATATCCGGCGCCTATCCGGAGCCCGCAGAAACCCGATGTTGATGTTATCACATGTCATGATTCCGATGCCTTTGATTTATTACGAAATTTGTACACGTTTTGGCAAAAAGCTAATTATTATTTGCACCTAATAACTTGAATGACAGCACGAAGGCTGTAAGATTAATAATATTTTAGAAAACGTTGAAGTCTTTCTTTTCGTTGGTAATTGATAAGTAAGTAAATAATATCCGGAAATATCGGAATAAGAAATATTGCGTATTGAATTTTGTTAAAGGTGACCTCTAAATAGCAAGTGACAGGATTCATGTTGAATTCTTTATAAAAAAAATGAAAATTATTCAAAAATTGTTAATGAGTAGGTACGATAATTTCGTCACTTAGATACGTTGAAAATACAAAGATATAATGACTTACCGCTCATATGACCGTTTTCATAGGGCGAGTAGTCGCCGTTCTCGAGTCGGTGTTTCTTGAAGGGATGTCCAGGGAACTGCGTGGCTGCTAGCGAGAGGCCAACTCCGGACGCACGCTTCGGTGGTCGACCCGGTCTGGAGCTGCGGACATAGTAGCACGTTACTGCCGTTTATGACGGTCTACTTAGCCTACAAAGGACATGTTAGTTTGAAACAGCTCTTTACATTACATAGCTACCCTGAATTTAGGAACTAAAATAGGTTTAGGTTTAAAGAATTTATTTCTCATAAAAAACACAAGGTTTTACTTAAAATGAGATACAAAGCTTAAAGCTAAACAGTACTAGCGTAAAACTACAGCACGAAATATCAGGCACTCAATTTGTTTCTATGAGTATTCCTAACCTTTAATAAACATTCCTAAGTTCAGAGCTGCGTAATAATCTCATTGTGTATACCTACATACTAATATCACCCGAGCGACAGCGCTTAAAATACTCGCAGATTTTATTATAATAATATGTACTTGGAGAATGAAATTATGTTGCAGTGAGTCATTAATTTGATATAATTTTGGCTCAAATCAGATAACGTGATAATTATTTAGAGAACTGTAGACTTATTACGAATTTTTTAAAACCAGACAGTTAACGGAAACCCAAGCCCATTGAGAACTCGTGTATAACATTGGTCATGTGTCACGTCACGTGCTTATGTCATTAGTTAATTCAGATGTCACAATGACCGCTGTCTGACGTCACTGACGTAAAGAGAATAGCATTAAGAGTTCATAATAAGCCTCCAGATCTAAATATTAACTTTTATTAAAGAAATCTTGTTGAGGGAGGACTTAGAAAAGTGCCCACGCTTGTGGGCACAAATTTAAAATTACGTAAAGTAAAGTACGAGTATCAATTCAGTGGTAGCGGTAGCTGCACATGCAATGTTAAAAAATTAAAATACCTAAAAGCATAAACATAATAATACCTATTTATGTTTTTGACATAGAGGTTTGATTGTGGACTAAAAATGAATGAGAGACGACCCATCATTTAGGGCTTCAAGAGAAACTTTTATTTTCTACTCTTCATGCACCCTAATTGTACTACGTATACCTACGAGTATATAGGGCAAACTTAATGCCTAATGGAATAAGCATAGACCCTGCCAGCCCTAGTAAAATAACGCAAGGTAGGTGCAATTTTAACCTACAGACAACTATACCTAAATACTAACTCAATACATATAATATTATGTGCAAACTAAACAATAACTATATATATTAATAAATAAATATAATTATATCTAATCTTCATATTATTATTACCATACATATTTACTATATACAGCGATGTGTAATTCATTCATGCATTAAACTCAACTGCTAGGAGTTTCTCTTCTCGGTCTTTAAGTGGTTAATATTCCCGGCAAGTCGCTTCAATATAGGTTTAATAGTTGCCTTTCTAATATTTTCCGGTAGGGTATGGCATAGCTGAGCAGCCTGAATAGTAAAGGAATCGAGATATTACATTTGGTAGGACTGTTTGAGATTGGATTATGTAGACGTTTATACAGTTTATAAAGATTCCTAATATTAAAAATTCTATAGCGTTTCAATAAAATAAATTCTAGGTTATAACCATGTTTTAACATAAGAAAAAATCCAATAACAAATAATTAATTTAATCGCTCCTAAAATATCATTAATTTCAGTATAATATTCGCGATGTTTAAAGCAGTTCCATCTCAGGATCTTCCTAATAAATCAAGTTCTCGCGTGAGGGTGGCTACAGATTTATTTTTATTTATTTCACTCCCCCAAGATTTAATACCGCAAGACATCGGCCGTAGTTTCCACAATTTCACGCTTATTGTTTTCCCATCCGTGATTTATGGTCAAGTAATAGTCCACAGTATTTTCTGGGGCGCAATAAACTTTGTCACCTAAATCTTTGTCGTTAAGCCTCTTACATGGACCAGGACCTAACATATACGCAGGTTATTTGCAAGAGATTTATTATTGTAAACAACATTTTAATTAGTATCTCGGTACCGTAGTTGGTACACTGCAGGAACGATCTTTGCCTAAATAGGTTCTTTAATCTTTCATTTGTTGAGTTCGTCACCGTCCCGAATATCAGAAAAACTTTTAAAATATCGGAATAATTCGTAAGTCGGGTCTGTTAGTATTTAAAATTGAAGGAGTCATTTACACTGTAGTATAGGTATACCATACTTATCAAACTTTTCAGATGATGTGTTTATGTAATCCGCCAGTACTTTTTATATTTGACAGTCGGCCAGTAAATGAGAACAAGAAAAATTCTTTCCTCTCTTTGGACAGTCCCAGTAGATGAATTACAGTAGTGGCCACTAATCCGCAGTACATTACAGCAGGGCACCAGAGGCGTCTGCAAGTTCGGCAATTATCGGGGGAGCGATGCTGTTATCATAGTATCGGCTTACGCAGAAACTGAGTCTCGGCTATTTATTTTTATGTCAGCAACCGTCATTATGAGACACTCCATTAGCTTGGATTGCGGTGAGACTCGTTTTCGGTTACGCTTTGGGGCGCGATTGTAATGTTGTGGTTGTGATCATTTTTTTTATATGCTCAATGTCATACGAAACACTATTATTTTAATGTTTCACGAACTGTTTTTCGTTTGATAATTTAAAATAACCTTTTTTTTTTTAAATTTCCATTTAAGCCTCCGGTTTATCCTTCGAATCGTTCACACGACAAATAAATTAACAAAACAATTTAAAATTTTCTTTGTCTATAGAATATAATTTCGATAAGTTAGCATCCAACTTGAAAACTAAATTCGTTACTTTCGACAGATGATAACAGATCGTGTTACCTAATTAGTGATCTGTTAACAATTGTAGAAAGTCTCGATTGTCAAAAAAATGTATAAACGCACGATGTGTCTGCCATACCTTAATATTTCCTTAAAGACCATTATCTAACAGGATATTGTCTTTTTAATTAGGTGACCGCTGCGTGTGATTTATTACCCAAACGTAAAATATCCACCGAAAGTAAACACTGAATCTGTGAACCGATCATAATGGACATAATTTTAGTTTAACTGAGCATCCAATCTATATTTAGTGTCGAGTACAGTCGGGAGCGTAAAACGGGGAAAAAGAAACAAAACCGCGGGCGCGACGAAATCGAATATTGAAAGTGTCGAGGGACGTAGATAAGGAGTGCGCGTGCCACTCCCCTGCCGCCACTTAGGCCATACCCGTAATCTGAATACCGCAAAGCTCACTCCGATAAACTGCCATTAAAAAGCGTTCGATTTATTACTCAACGATTTCCGAACCGATTTATTGGCTGTGCAAAGTTAAAAGACAAAAACGCTAATAAGTTCCAGTAAAACCATACAGAACTTCGCGTTAACACTTACAAGAGTGCCTTTTCTCTGATCGTTTTTACATATGGTCTGACTTCGAAATCGCTGGCAAGTTATAAACCTAATCGTAAAGAAGCTTGGAGTACCTAATACCTACTAATTTATATGTGATGGCAAATATTTTGTTTCATTTTATAGGCACTTTTCCGATCAACCGGGCAACCCTACCCCAGTGAAACTAATACCACCCATAGTTTTGCTTTTTGTTATATTTGCTTGGCAATATTCATCACTCACCACACATGTCACTGATCAAATACCATCCACAAAGGAGTCCCCAGATATTTCTGACAGATCTACCCTTGATAGATAGTTCTGCAAACATACCGATACCGACTATGTTAGTGTGTGCGTAAAGTATAGAACATCTACATTAAGTAAACGAAAATGATAACAATAATCGATTTAAACTGAAAGTCATTTGTTTGTCGTTTTTCTTAAGAATATTGTAAAACATATTTAAAGTAGGTACATATTGGGTGTACCTACACTATATAAATCCTGTTGCTTTAAACAAAAACACAATATCTGTTGCCTGCATCCTATGAATAGACTGGCGAGTGGCGAGTCTCTGTTATTAATATTTGTTTTACTATTCTCGACTTTAGTGGGTGTGTTCACACTTACTACCAATTACTGACACTAAGTCATAACATTCACGTGGCATAAACATCCTTCCCTGGCTTCGTTTAAAAAAAGTGTAAAGACCAAAAACGAATCGCTGACAGCCTATCGCAAGTTAATAGTCATAATCTGTTTATTTTTTTTCCTTGTTTCCCTTACGCCCCACTAGGTATATTGTACACGTTGTACAATGTATGAGAATGTTTACACGTTAAATCAAACTCGTTAAGTCCTTTGTCCGAAAATGTATCCTGTTCTTAAACTTGAATAGAAATAATGTATTAACTTGAAGTCAATAGTTTCATAACGCACTTCATGGATTGTTTTCTTGCAAACATGCTTGCGGTTTAAGGCTTAGTTCACATAAGCAATGAGTAAGTAAGCTGCAATAATCTTAGAAAATATAAGAACCCAAAGAGTTTTGCCGATATACTCGTAAATGAACGTAAACGTTTATTATTCGAATGAACTTTACGATTGTCATGCACAATTTTATTAAAAAGAAATACAAGTAATGTAAGCTCATGCAAGCCAAAACATCATTTCATCCATTTAAAATTATTCAATAACTATTTTTGTTACGTGAAATCAAAAAATTCTAGCCTCGGAATTTCCATGCCCCTAACTATTACTAACTTACACCAAACAATGAAGCACTGTCTTAAAAATGGCTCACGAATCGGTAGACTAGGTAAAACAAACGTTCCTAATCTTATCTACGGTAAACTCAAACGCAGTAGCAGTTTGTCTTGGGTTCAGTGATCACAAACATGATAAATGATTTCGGTTATAAAAAGCGTTGTTCTATTTTACTAAAAGAGTTCCGGTTGAAGCTAGGTGAAATCTTTCCTTGACTAGACATAACACCTATTCACCTTGAGAAGTACCTGAGGAAGAAGAGACACCTTCGTTATTGATTTCATCACTTTTCTCTACTCTAAATTACACACTACTCGTTAAAATATTAAAAACAAAAATCACGAATTCAGCCATGTCAAATTGCCGTGGACTTGGCATCATTAAAAATAATGTTTTAATAAAATAGCAAAACAAAAGTTTAATTGAAGCCAAAAATTAGGGTACATAGACAGTAACAATAAAAAGTGAAAGCAAAGCCGCGTTTAAGCATGTCGTAAAAATAAAAATTAAATAAAAAATGCTTGGGGTGGAAAAGTTTAGCGACTGTAATTTTGCCTCACAATTATTTCATGTTCAGATGAAGCAAAATGTTCTCTTAATGTTACCTGTCCTAGGGGAATAAACAAAACTTGAGATTTGACCCACTAAATATTACAATATAATTTAATAATTACAGCTTCGTTACAATAATGGCTTAAAGAACTAGAAATAGGTTAATTTGTAAAATTTATTATCTGCATAATCAGTCGTTAATTTACAAAATACTTCGATAACTAAAAGATTCCTCTCAAAAACAGTAACCGGTTTTATAAAAACTGTTCTATCGATCTCAACCGTATTTGATTTATCTCTCCAAAACAATATACTTGACGAATGCATACTATTATCATTTAATATGATCAATAGCCGTATAATATTGGTAGCTTATAACTCACATGTAACTATATGTTCAGAATACAATGAAATCATAAGTTAATAAAGCAAGTCATTTCGTCAGGTAGCTGGTACGTTTCAATTTCTCCGAGGCATTATATTTACAAAACTAATTACGTTTGTCTGATAGGGTATTAAACAACTCCCGAGCTTCTCTTGATTCGTTGACAGTTAATAAAGACATTCCAATCGTATTTAAGTTGAAGCCACTTCGACTCCGATCTGATCTTCTCTTGATAAAGAAATGTTATTATGAATACTCTTATTGTATACCCAATACTTGGATTGGACAGTATTTTAATGTATTCAGTTTACAATCAATTCTTAATTAATGAACACTATGAAACGAAATCAAATTAACCTTTAACTCGATAAATATTAAATGAAACAATTTTTGTAAATAGTTATTAAATACCTAATAGTTATATGACATAGTAATGTGATATTAAAAAACCTAGGAAAATATACCAAATTGATCAAAACAAGATATTATGTTTTGATTTATGGTTTAAGTAATTCACGATTTCATTTAAGAGATAGTATTGTTTGTTATTATTATATTGATTCAGTAGGTATTTTTTATAAACATTGTAACATGAATATGTTTTAAGATTGTTTGTATGAAAATATAAAAGATCAGGAAAGACGGCCGATTTTCACTTCGTTCTTTTCTAATTTTTATTGCTGTTGGCACGAACTTTGTCGGCACGCCACGTGGTCCGGATAATTGAAATGTCCAAACACTGAATTTATGTTGCTCTACTATGATGACTCTATTACTTTTTTATTACTTTTATACGCAGTACCAAATAGTTAAACATTATTTTTGTTTGTTTATTTCATAAGAAACCACTTAATATAATATATATGTACAAACTTTTAAAATAATTTTCTCAGAACTTACTAAAAATACCTAGTTCACTTTCATACTTTTACTTATCAAAATATCTATTATTATAACAACGAACAAACAATTTTAATTCGTATAATAACTTCAAATGTAATATTGTAACAGAAATACCACCCCAAACATCCCTTTCTATTAATGCAGGGGCAACATAATCAGCCCCCGAGGGACAAGCTCTTGTAATTAGCGGCTGTTCATTTCTTAATTTCAATATTTAATTACAAAGGAAACTCGATGACTGCTTCGAAGAAAGAGACGTCATCTTCAGAAAGACTCGCGAGCGGTTTTATTTTATTCGTTTAGAATTTACAGCTGATACTGGCTTCTGTATTGTTACTTTGTTGTATAGAAAGATACTTTCATCTTGCTGAATATGTTTCTGAATCTATACCTATAGAACAACTTATTATTTCTACTTAAGTCTCTTTGTACCTATCTTACTATATTAAGTTTTAGTTTGTCATTCAATTTACGAATGATTTATTGTCTATGAGTAAGAAAATTATTATGGACATACGGGATGGTACGAATTAAAGGTTTAGCTTTCGATTTGCATAATATTAAATTTGGGTTTGCTCTGTTGTATACCTACTATATTAGGTTTCTGGCTAAAAAAGTTTGAATAACTTTATATTTTAATCATCTTTTATATTAAAACATAAGTACATTTCGATTGGATCGTTCCTTTTCATAACGCCTATTTCAAACCTTAAATAATAGGCACTTACCTACTGGTAGAAAATATTATCAATGTAACCTTACCTCGTACGCTGAACAGCCATCTTACAATTTTCCTTTGTCGTGCTCTATTGTTAGACTGGTAATAGCTCCAGACATATTAGCGTTTTATTTCATTTCTCCCGTCGTTATGAAATTCCCTTTTAAGCTTTACTTTCTCGGCTTTTAGGATTTTATTGAATCAGACATCTATCTACATTATCTCTATTATATTGGCATAGACTGATTTTTGCCTTTGACCGAACACAGCAAACGTTAAAAGTAGAAAAAGATTGAAAATAACAAAGCAAAATATTAATGATTTCCCTTTGTCGATATTTTTCACTTCCCACTTTACATTCGGTGGCGAATTGTGCGTTTGGCATGTTT
>DWAV01001935.1:0-12210 GCA_018231305.1 Noctuana lactifera | reverse complement strand
GTGTCCTGCCTGAGGTCGCATGTAGTTGCGCTGCTACCCCGGAGGCTGATGGTCGCCTCGTGTAAGTGTGGCCGGCACCTGCACCTTTCCATCGAAACACAAATGAATTGCTTCATTCACGGCAGACATGGGTGCAGCGGTGGTACTTCCCCGGTCCAACCATACAAGATCTACCACCTACTAAAAATACATTGTAAAAATATTACATTATTGCATAAACTTTTTCGAATATACTCAAAATACAGTCTAATTGTTTTATCTTGTGAAGTATATAGTTCGGTAATATTTACAATCAAATTACCACAAAATAATTCACAATACATTACATTATAATGTTCTTCACGATTTTGGATTAATGCTGGATCCTCGCCAGCTACTCGGCACTGTTGTTATGAGATTGTACAACTTACCGCGACGACACCGCCTTGAATACGTTATTATCAACTAATATTTGTAATACTATATGACTTTATAGTCTAGTCTATATATATATTGTTTTACATTGTTGGATTAGTGAATAAGTCTGGTCTACACATACAGACACACACATATCCACATTCAATCTCATATTTCTACTACTGAAGTTTTATTTATGGTGTAGAAGAACTAAAAATATATAATTTTCCAAATCTATATTCAGCTTTATCTTTAAGATAATACTGGCATCCACATACATCATTCTGTTCGGAGTACAACTAGACAAGATTTACATAGCATTAGTTACATTCTTAATACACGCAAGATTATCTGACTAATAAATAGGATTTGCAAATTAAACAAAAAAGGGTCACAATATTAAGCACAGATTCGCGGTGTGCGAATATTGTCTGTACCTACTGCGATAGCATTGGCTGGACCATCGCCAGCTCAGCTACGATGCTGTTATCAGATTGTAGAAGTTAGAGGCACAAATGCATTAAAAAACTCCTTAGAATTTCTTATATAAATCTGTATACTATGTATTCTATATAAGTGAGTCTCATTTTCAAAGGCGATTAGCGAGCTATGGTGAAAACTATACTCTGTATTTCCCTACGTAACAGAATCCTTAATGATAAAGTCTGTAGACGAATGAAAGTCATCGATTTCCCGTACACTCAGCACGCTTTAGTGGCAGTGGCCTTTCATAGTTTGTTACTATTGTAATGTCGTCGTAATATCTTGCGACATATAAGACTGACAACCTATCAAAAAGATCACAGATACAGGTTGCCGCAGAACCTATGGATTGATGGATTGTATGCAGAAGATAGCGGGAAACCGTTATATTTATACGATGAAGAGCCCTTTGTCCAATGTCTATGTGGATGGAAGATAAGTAAGTGCTTAAAGGTAAAGCAAAAACAAAAAAATTTAAGTGTTTACCGTGTAGAAAAGTCGTGAGAACTGCAATATTGGTGGCTGGAGCATCGCCAGCACAGCTACAATGTTGTTATGAGATTGCAGAAGTTACCGGCGACACCGGCTTGAATACGCTCTTAGTACTGGCCACTTAATCTTTCAAGAAATAGCTACAGCCAGCGCTTCGCAACTATTCGTAAGTGAACATTCTAGACCTTAACGAAATTATGGTTTATTCAGCGTATGAAACTACTTGAAAATATGGTAATATAGTATATCAAATATAATATGGAGTTTGAATTTAATGCAAACTTTTAAACATTCCCTTGCAATAATATAATTTTAATGATAGAGATTAAACTCGGTATGATACAAGTGAGTAATTCTTTATGTAAACAAAAAAAATATTTTAATCTAAAATGTTATAATTACATAACCATTATGGTTATTTTATTATTTGCATTATGTATTAATTTCAGAAGTACCGCAACACGCAACACACGTTTTTCCTTTAAACTTTTTGGTAATATACTGGCTTTGCCGACCAATTCGAATCCAATTTACATTTCAATCGCTGGCTTCATGTAAAAACATGAGGGCTCACAGAACTCGCTCTCGTTGAGAGCTTATGAAATAATGTTACACCAGCGCGAATACGAGCGTAGTATAAAGCATACATTGTATCTATTGCGCTCCCTTAATTTTGACAAACTGGGGCCTTATTCGCTATGACAGACGATATTCCATATAAATAACGTGTAAATTCATAACGTGCTTAAAACATAAACGTGGGTTTGAAACGCGTCACGCCACCAAAAGTATAATACACCGCGTTGGACGCGGAAATAGTGGAATTATGCGTGGAATTGAAAAATTATAACATTATGAACGCCGCGTTACGTGTTTTTAATGTCATAGTGAAATAAGCCCCAGGACTTCTGTTTGATTAATTCGTTCAAATAACAAGTAAAGTTTGACAAATATGTTTGAACGTTTACCAGGCGCTTATAATTTGATACCATTTCAGCAAAAATTTTCCCCATAATTTACAGAGACACAAAGTACAGCGCTATAAATATGTCAGCCGAAAGCCTCCACGCTGCGTCGTCTTTGAAATTGTCGCGATGAGATTTTCTCCTTTAAAATTTAGGACAAATAATATTTTTACATACTTTGTCTTCGTTAGCCGCGCTTCCATTACTAGGAGCCGACATTGTCGCCCTTCGCCCTTTCCATTTTGATGATTACTCTTTTGCTCTGAGAACTTTTTCTATTACTTTAAGTAATATTAGGACTCGAAGATTAATAAAAAAAGAGCAAGTCTCGTCGGTCACACAAAATTTCTTCGAGATGCAAAAATATTTAGAATAGGTACTCTGTTTAAAAGAATACTTTTTTAAAAATTTATAATTACGATTATACGACGCGATATTGTAAATAAAACAGTTTATAATTTCGTAAACAGCTTTTGAACATACTTTCACAATTAATCGTCCAATATTTACAACAAAATTATGAATGCTTTAATGTTCCTGTGGTACTCACAGTTGGCATCGTTGAATAATATTAAAAAAAATGTGGAACCCTAAATAATTAATTCGTCGTAAAGTGATGAATTTCCGTTTGCTTGCATGATAACATAAAAACTACCTAATTGCTATGACTATGGCTATTTGGCAAGGCCTAAAAGATACCTACACTGCTGCCTTAATGAATGCGTATCATAGGTACTTACATTCGTAGTACGGGTTACTCAAGCACGTAGCGTAAGTACGAAATTCAAATTAGCCATCTTTTTTAAGACCGATAATATACGAGTTGCTAAGTCTACATTAGCTTTGCGTTACATAAAACTCTTTGAGTTTCTTTATTTAACTTTTCTTCGACGTTTTACTATTGCAAGTTAAAAGCGATAAATTGAATAGCTTATAAGAAAACAGCACAATTGCTTTAAATTTCAGTTGAAGTACAAGTGTTTCCAGTTCATGGATAAAGTTCGCAAGTGCAAACTGCAGGAACCGCTTAAAGCATGAGGCAAGTTTAAATCGACCATAACAGTAGTCTCTTGGGAAGCCGTCTTACGAGTTGTGGCGTCGTGTTACGAAAAGGATTGAAAACTCCTATTTTTTTAAAACGATAAAATCGTCATCTAAGCTCGGCCACACTAAGCTCCTCGGTCTGTGGCAAATATTGTCCTGGCGGCCACAGACTCTCCTACTCGCGGCATTCATAGCTGTATCATTCTTAATGTGACTATTTAACTCGCGCTAATAACTGACAAACAATGTATCGAAGTGCAAGAAGAACTGCAAAACGAATAACGTTATTATAAATTATAATATAAAATATAATTCTGCTCCGAATTCTTTATTGCATGCTTTTATTTATAGTAACGGTGAACGTTTCCCAACCACCTTATACTCAATTCCAATTTGAAAATACATCAACCGTGAATAGAAGGTACATACCTACTCGTAGTTGTTGCAAATATATACGATTGGTTGATTTGATATTCAAAATGGCGTGAACACAAATCGGATTGCGTTCTATTATGTTTATGGACTTGCCGTAGTGATATATGTGCAAAAATTGTGAATTTATACGAAAATGCTACTTACTTTTTTTTCACAATGTGGGGGATCTGGGGGCGGAGCTTATCCGTGACATCTTAGAGGAGAAATAAGGGGGTAACTTACCTTGTAAATCCACTAGTTTCTTGGATACCCATTAAAACTTCCACGCGGATACATAGCGGACAATGGAGAGTCAATGGTATCTACAAAAAAAAAATGACTCGCTTGAACTCGACTCTACCATTACGTCCTTCGGTCGGAAGGACAGCTTTATTTACTACCGCTTAATAGCTAGTTGATAACCAGCTAAGTATCCTGGACAAATTAACCTAAGCTAAACTTACTTATGATTAATTGTGTAATTTAAAACAAATTTATTAAAAAACTTTTTACCTAAGAACAATCAAATAGAAAAATTAGGGTAGGTACTTAAATATAAAAAGTGTAAAACTGATTAAACGTATTTACCTACTTTAATTTATCTGGCTACAGGTAGATTTCGAATTCCTTTTTCCAGGTCATTTTGTTAAGTTATTTGCGATTAAGCCCTCTTTGGTATTAAAACCAAGGTTTTACGATAAATGAAGAAGCTCTTTGGATTTAGTCTTTGAAGGAATCGATTTAGCTTAGACAGGTACACATCACAAGTAGCAAGACTTTGCTGATAGCATTATCTCGCTGTTTTTATAAATTAATTTGTTTCTATTCTTTAAAACAGATTGTAATTACGAGTAAATGACACATTTATTTTATTTATTCTAAAAACAGATTTTACAGGCCACAATTCGAAGGGTCCCGGATTCGATCCCCGGCGGGGCAGAAATTTAAATGATGAATTTAGATTTCTATTACCGGTCTGGGTGTTTGTGTACTTGTTTTTGTGTGTGTCCATGGCACCCACGACATAGGGAATCCTAGTGTGGGGCTGTGAGTGTGAAGCGTTTTTTTAATATTAAAGAACGCAACATACATACAAATGTATACGCAACATACAAACACACTGACCTGACCCTAGCTAACTAGTAATAAACTGAAAGTAAACTTATGTATTTAATATGAAATACCCACCAGCTACTAATTGTTGTTACGTCATTAAAGGCGTGTAGACCTTTCTACTCTTGGGATTATTTATTAATTATTTATTTATTATTTCAGGTACGTCAATCGAGAGTTTATTCTGCACTGATTTCTCTAACAGGTATAATATCCTCCTTTATTACTCTTTCTTTACTAATAGAACGAGTTGTTAATGATACGGCTTAGTAACAAATTGAGGATATAATCAAAGCTAATAGGTGGAAACCGCAGGGAATTAGAAACACAGAATTAGAAACAAAATTTGCGAAATTGTGTTAAAAGGATGAAACGGCTTTAGTTGTTTAATAAACATTAATTATAGGTTTAATTACATTTGAGGGGGTGGAGAGTTATTCTGCTTTCAGGGAGAAAATGAGGCTTAGATGTTGGCTTTCCTATTTAATGTAACGACCGCCTGTTAGAATATATTGGCATAATATTTTTTTTGTGATTTGTGATATTACCTAAGTAGGTAGGTAATGACAATATTTTAATCATATTATACTTCTTAATGAACCTTTGCGAACGAAGCAGTGTTCTAGAGAAGACGGTCAATCAGAAATAACAGTTTGACGGAATTGAATGTACCTACGAATGAGAGTACTCGTAATACCTACCAAACGAGAAATCTACAGTTCCTCTGCCATAATCATAACCTTCAGGAAGGCAATCAAGTTTTAGTGTTTCGAAAAAAAAAAAAAAGCAGTATTATTTTATTCTAGCAAAAAAAGGTTATCAATAAACAAAACCCAAATTGTCCAAATTATGTACTTTTATTAAATACAGTTGCTCAGTCCATTATGTAAAAATATCCTGAAAATTTAATTAGCATCTACCTTAGTATCAGAATGGGAGCCGTGCGCTACGTGTATGTTACCGGGTAGGTACTGACCTAAGCTTCTTACCAAACATTTGACGACACGGCAATCGCCTTAACGGTAGTGTACGCCGGACTGCAAGCTGATACCTTTCATCTCTTAAGTGCTTTACAAGCCCTAGACTATCTGCAAATTAAAAAAAAAATGGAATATCGCTGGTACCATTACCTACTAGGTAAAATAAATACGCGTTATATTAATAGTAATAAACTAATTGTAAATTTTACTTTGCTATATTTCCAAAATTACCGACTAAAGTTAGCACTGGGAGGTTCAGTGCATGAGTTGGTAGTGGCAAAAGGAAGTGGTAAATGCTGGTAAGACAAAATTATACATAGTAGCTTTTTTATATCTTCGTAATCACCATAACGTTCAATATTGAGTTTTTCCAAGTTGCCGATGTCCCTGCTTGGAAAAAACTTACTCGTACACTAACGAATGGTTCAAGTGTAATGTATGTAAATAATGTAGATGAAATAGAACACTCGCTATGCAACTTTATTAAACTACTTATTATAATTAATATATTGCTATCTAATGTTCTTATATTTCATATTGGAAAGTTCGCTGCCATTTATTATGACCTCTAATGCGCCATGGCTCATTATGGTGCCCTCTAACTGGCGATAGGCGCCATGTGTCGCAAGTTAATGAGCTAGCAAAAGATAAATGGGTTAGCTGGATCCTTTATTATCTATCGGAAAAGAGCCATTGGTCATAAAATATTAAAATAACCTAATTATAATAAATAGTAAAATATTTCGATTCGAGGATCGATTCTCGATAGATGATCATGGTAGCAAATTAAAGGTTTTGTGCTCTTCAATTGCTAATATAAAAATAATAGTTAAGTTATTACTTTTTATTTATTTATTGTACGTAGAATTAATTAACTTGTAAATTGTTCCATTAGAGCATTTATTTATATCCATTCGGATTGTTCCGCTCAGTCAGCCAATTTGTTTAATTTGTATTTAAAGAATTATAGTAACTAAAGATATTCCAAAACGTTACCTACATCATGACCATTAACCCACAATGTCCCTTTATACTACTCCCTAATTGGTGCCATGTGTCGCACGTTAATGAACTCTCAGAAGACAAATGGCTTCTTCATTTGTTTTACTGTAAAATGGCCATTATTTGCCTCTTTTAGTATAGATAATAATTGGAAATTTTAATAGAAACTTTAAATTGAGAAATTTCTATGAAGTTACTCATAATCGTTTTTTTTTACTCCCGACAGAAAAAGAGCTGTGTTATAGGTTCTTATGACATTGTTCATTGCGTTAGACTTGAAAATGAATTACATTCAGGGCAAAATTAGGTCGTAGACAGGTACGCGAATGTGGCTTAAATTTCCAGAAAAAAAGTATCTAAAACTAGTAATTATGTATACGTAATTGATAAAACCAGCAACAAGTGCTGCATTTCCCTCTTACAATTAAGGCGAATGACGGCTGAAATGGCTCGAGCATTTTGCGAGCTACGCAGAACGGGTAATCACTGGCACTCAAACCTTTTAGCGAGCGCAAGCTAAGCGGGTTAGCGGCGAAAATAGACAGGTTAATACAGTTCTCCGTGTTCCTAGGTGACGCAAATCTGCAAACAATTGCCGAATGTAGTTGAAAATTTTGAAGCTTTTCTGATTATTACCTATCTGTATTATGTATTATATACCTACATATTGTAATGTCCTCATACACAAAACTATCTTACACTCAGAAATATATATACATAGGTATGGATTGCCAAAATGTAACGTCATAGAAAATAATTAGAAAAGAAGAATAAAGTGTTCTTATATACTGAATTGTCTTCGTATTATTACTCCGCCTTTTAATTTAAAGGCGGTGTAATAAGTAATACAACGATCATAACTCAGTAATTGTGATCTCTTCATGCCTTTCTATTATTTTTTAAAGTTCGAACCTAACCAACGACCAGTAAGTACCTAAAGAGTTTTTAATTGCCGACAGTATTTTAAACTATCTTACAATATACTTATATAAAAGGCAAACCTGACTCACTGACTTAGGTATATACATCAACGCACAGCCGAAATTACTGTACCTAGAAACTTGAAATTTGGTACTGGGAATCCTTTCATAAGTAAGTTAGTACTAAGAAAGGATTTTTAGAAATCCAACCCCTAAGGGGGTAAAAAGGGTAAATGTAATTGGCTGTTACCGTTTTAATTATAGTAATATAGGGGGTGAAGTTTATGTGGAATTTTCTCTATATTTATGATTTTTAGTTTTTTAGGGCCCGATTCTAAAGTTGTGGGGATAAGTTAATGTATACCTACCCCCAACAGACTATATCGCAAATTAGTTAGTTACGACAAAAGTATATTATACAACACCAATGACAGACTATACACTGATATAAATTGACCAGAAATCAATAACAAACAAAGGAAGCAGGTGCATAGAGTGAAATTTTGTACCAACAAAAGGTTATGACGGTACCAGCATCCAATATTTATGGCTCACAGTAACGGTTCGTTCTCGCGTGTTCCGTCGAACCTTTCGTTAAAGTTATTGTTTTCACATGTCATGTGAATGATATATTGTTTAGAGCTAAGAAATGAAACTGCTGAACTTCGATCGCGGACCCATTTGCATATTTTGTCTTGCTGCCGACTCGCGACTCAATGCCAATGTATTTGAGTTATTTACTTATGAATATTTCAGTTGGCTTTATTCTTAAAGGACTTGAATACGTCCCCGTCAAATTGTGAGAACCGTTAGTTTATAATCTAACGGGCGTGGGAGTCGATAGTTTACAGACTGGCCGAAAATTGTGGAGTGTACCAAACTAAAGCATTATTTTCTAAGAGTAAATTTCGAAAATAATCTAATCAAACCTGTCTAGTCTTAACTTATATAGCCTATTTTAATTAGGTTACCTTAGGGTTATGTTGTCTAATTAGGTTAGGTTAGGGTTCAAATTTGTTTGTTAACTTTTAAATGGTTTGTGGTAGGTACAATTCCCAATTTTCTGACAGTCCACTTAGATAGATTATTTATAAACTAACAGATGTTACGGCTGTAATTAATATGTATATGTACATAGTATGTGATTACAATGACAAATATATTTCAGTTCACATAATGAGAATTGAGTACTGTTTGCGATTGTTTTCTCAATTACAAAAGTTAGATGTAATGGAAATGGAATGAGAACAAAATTGAAAAAGTAAGACGATATCACATTAGGACAACGCTCGACCCTGTTGTATAAGAAGTCTCCTTAATACTCTTTTATAAACTTTTAGGACATGTTTCCCCATACTTTATGTTATATTTCTATTTAGTTTAGAGCAGTGACAGACTAGATGTTGAATTGTCGTAGAGACACTTTTGGTGTCTCTAATATTTTATTTCAATTAGTTTCCAAAGAAAAACTACACCTGTTTTTATTATAGTACATAGCATTGAGTTTATAAAATCATGCTTCGTTTTTGCCACTAAGCTTTGTTTATGTCCTAGAGTATAACCGCCTCATAAATTTAATGTTTGCGTTGTAATATTGTGTGCTTATTAAGGCGCGTCGTTTCGTCGAAGGTACTTCGTTTTAACTGCTTACTACCGCTTCATGGTCTGAGTATTTGAATAATTTTAATATTGTTCGGTATTAAACAACAAGCTCAGGTTAGGTAACGGTGCTTAAGTAGAATCTTAAGCATCGTTTTCGGTATATATTCATGTTTGTTTTCAGCACTGCGTTCGCTTTATTAGTTCATGGTGTTTTTGGAAAAGACTGTGCACCAAATATTTAGTTTTCTTTCCCATTTTACACCTAAATGTAGTCCTCCATTTGGTTCGATATTTACTTTTTAAACGATTCGGAGAATATGTAGGTATAAGCCGAAAAGTACGTTTTCATTGATAAAGCTGTATTTTCATTCGTACCGACGTTTATTTTATACAATAGGCTAACGTTTACTTAATGCCTTGAAACGGAAAAATATGGGCTGACTGTTACATTAACCAGATAATACAATAGCCGGTGGTAAAGCTATCGTAATAAAAGAGAAATACAAAGGTATATCTCCTAATGGATTACAGGCGGTGTTTATTTAAGAGGGCGGCTATCCCTACTCAGTTTGCCTCAACTTTGCCTGGTTATAGGGATTGCAACGTATCAGTCACGACACGTTTTTGGGCTATAGGTACTATTGTTATTCTTTATTAGATATAAAAAAGAAATATCGTTTGTTTTGTTAGAAGTTGAATAGACGGAAATGGGGGCAATATAAATACTGGTATGGCTTATTTTGGTGCTTCTTTTCATCTAAAAGAAAGATTTATAAAACAGTTTGATAGATGGTAAATAGAGTATAACATTGCTATCCACATCGCTACGAGAGTTTGTGAAAAAAGTAAACTTCGATCTATTTACTGAAGTTAGTCAAGGCGCTGGCACTGAAATACCAAAGATTTCCATACGTTATTGGATAAAGTATGACCATAAAGGGTGAAAAAAAGATCATATCAGAATATGAATTTAATAAACGAAGCATACCTATCATTGTACGCACATGAGCACTGAATTATCGGAACTTGGAACGATGCCAAATCGAAATGTATGGATGTTTCGTGCCATCTTCGGGCGTTATGTTTAGCGATGTTTGCTTTATTAAAGCATATATCTGTTAAGATTTTGGATTTAAATACCTTTTAAATGTGAACGCTATTAATTTAGTCTATTTAACAGCTAATAAGCAATTAAAAGTAATGGTCAATTTATATGTCGTTGAGTTAATAGAACAGGTGAAAAGTGCATAAAAAGTGATGTGATGTGATTATTAAAATTACAGTCACTTTTGTTGCTTACTTACTGTTTAGGTACAGTCACAGTAAAGTGCGAGAGTGACTAAAGTGATTAGAACTGTCTCGATCTGTTTCTGTTGTTAAGTTGCTTTATCCTACTCATAGTCCATTATCCTGGGGAAATAAAAGTACTCTACCATACAATTTGAAGATTACCTACGAAAATATGTAACTTTACGCACATGACCTACGTTTGGCGGCTTTGGAACGATGCCAACAGGGTTCGTATTGTTTCCTGCTATTACAAGGGCGTTTGAATCAGGTGTGACTGCGTGAAACGGTAACAGCGATAGGAATATGAGGAATGAAATTGATAAATTCTATTTCGTGAGGTTTTAAACATGATACGGATGTAATGATGTAGGTTCTGCGCTGCAAATGATTTGATGTGCTATTGAGCAAATGACAAGGTTCATTTCTTTTAAAATAAATAACGCCTCATAGCCTCATACTATATTTTGCTGTATCACACACAAACACGCAGACCAAGAACAGAAATCTAATAAATTTAGTATTATAGTAGACGATGAAATAAATTAGTTAAGTAAAGACAATGTTTGGTAATTTTGTTGCAATATCGCGCTACTCAAACTACACACTAATGAAATATGTATTACGTGAGTATATTGAAATATAATGGACAATGTGAACTCGCATAATAGTTTCCACAGTAATATTTGCTCACTTACATACATACTCGCTCTTAACTAGTGGAAATTGGCAACTGGCACTAATTACTTGAATAACATAAGAGGTGAAAAACTTGAGTGTGCTTCAAGTAAGCCAACTTTACATAAAAACTTCCCCTGGCACTTACCCTCCACGAGGACCTGTAACGTGCCAGGCGCCAGTTTCAGTTGGCAAATGGACTAATTAGAACTACTGCGGATGTTGGATTTGCCTGAATTTTGAATGCGTGAAGCGGCGCTTATTTATTTGTATTAGGATATAAATAACAGTTTTTAAGTAGCAAAGGAGCATGCAGGCTCCTGAAATACTATGAGGCAACTACTACTACTATAGTAGTAATTAGTAGTTGGTAGATGTAGTAGGCACCAGTACTTACTTTCCAACAGTGTTTTACTTAAAATCTGTTCATACAGTTTTATAACTTCTGCATAACAGAATCTGTTTCAAAAAAACACTTTAAGAAATTGTTTTCATTTCCTTTAGTAGCTTTTCATGACCTTCACATCATTCAAAGTAAATCCCAACCTTGCGAATAAGCCCGAGAGTGGGCCGTGAGAATTTAACAAAAGGCGTTGAAGCTTACCAACGCAAACGATATATTTAATATACGAGTAATATTACGTAGTCATGGGTTTATTTTTAAACTTTTAATTTAAAATAAGGTATTGTTTTATCTTTCACTTTAAGGTGACGTAAAAATTCATGTGAAAACCTAAATGCAGCCAGGCGGTGAATATAGTTTAGTGAACCCAACATTGCCTTCAACCCTTTTTATGTCCCACTGCTGGGCACGGGTCTCTCCCCCCAACCGGG
>DWAV01001934.1:0-12210 GCA_018231305.1 Noctuana lactifera | reverse complement strand
CATCAATGTACGAAATGATTTATAAGAAAAATGTACATATTTTCTGTACTTTTACGAATAATTCGTTAAAGCTTTGCGTAAATTTGCTGAAATATGACGACGATTGTCGAAGTTGCCGGAAAAAATCATGCCGTCATCATCTAATATGATTGAGTGGTTTTTTCAAGGTATTTATTAAAGTATAATTTTAAAGTTTAAGCTTAAAAAGAAGGGGCATTTGAACGTACTGGAGCTACTCGTATGTCACCCTGATGACAATTCTTTCAAAGTCAGTAAAGAAACGTCGATGTTTCTCATCTCCTAAAGTGATGGCGAGCAGTATGACCAGCTTTAGCTGGCCAGTCTACCGGCAACGTTACATCTATAACCGACGATCACGATTTCGGGTTCGATCCTTGACGGGGCAGAAATTTAAATGATGAATTTAGATTTCTGTTCTCGTTCTGGGTGTTTGTGTATTTGTCTTTGTGTGTATCCATGGCACCCACGACACAGCGAATCCTAGTGTGGGGCTGTGAGTGTGAAGCGTTATTTATTATTTTATAATTATTTATAAGAAAAAGTAAGAGTTAGTAACAGTATCTAATCAGTTTTGCAGACTATGGATGGATGTTTTTATTACAAAAAGTAGCGGCTCTGTGCTCGTGGGACGATCTTAATATTAACTGGGTGGAAAGCCGGTCATTGTGGCGCCTCACACGTACGCGCGGTTTATGGAGCCATCCATTTGAATAATCCCTGCTGATCCTGCCCACCAGGAAATATTATTACACGAAAGTATGTCAAGTGCGAGCGCAGTTTAGTGTTAGGGTTTCTGTAATTAATAACATACTGGTTGTTGGATGCAGTTAATAAGTATTTTTGTGGGAGGTACCACCGCTGTGCTCATAACCTACCGTGAAGCAAGTCTTGTAGCAAGTACTTGTGTTTCGGTTGGGGAGGGTTGTTGCCGAACATACTACGATATATACGAGTACGAGGCGACCGTCTACGTATGATCTCAGATAGGGTGACTCTCCTATTTGAGGTTGAACGTGGGTCCATGGGTTGCAGTGACTACTTAACATCAGGTCGCCTGCATGCTTGTTTGCTACTCATCACTACAAAGTCGCTCTCCCTATATCCCTATGTATGCTTATATCTTTAAAACTACGCAACGGATTTTAATAGATAGAGTGATAGAAGAAGAATGTTTATAATGTATAAACGTTCACAGTTTTTCTGTAGTATATTTAGTATCAGCATTGCACCCGTGCGAAGCCGGGGCGGATCGCTAGTAAACGATAAAAAAAGTCGATGGGAACTCCCTTTTTAGATTACATATCTACTATGTTCGTATGTTTTTAAGTACAGGAGTATCAATCATTATGTCTCGTAAATGTCGCTCAATATTTAATATTGAGCGATTTAAGAACAAACACTTTATTTAACAATTAGAAATAACGCTAAATAACATTTAGAAAATGTAACATGATGTATGTTCTAACATAAATTGTAATGTAACATAGTTACGTAGATCTTTTATCTTGTTCCGCACTCCAATACCGGATCTGAATAATTTTATAACCAACTACAAAGAATCTAGGTCCAAAACCAGCTATAATGAGACGGTATAAAATAAAATGAGATGCAATTTTAAGTTCTGTAATTAGCTCGATGTTAGAGTCAAAGACTGTAGGACTGTAGAGGACTGTGAGGGGCGAGGTCGCACTCCCTAATGCTGCTGCTCGACCACAAGCTACACACAGCTATGACTGAATCATTTTGAACCCCTCGTTCACAAAAAAAACACTTATAAACTCTATTAGACCCGATAAACGTTATTCTGGGGCCTTATTCGCTATGACACACGAGATTTCTTATCAACACCGTGTGATTTCATAACGCGCTTAAAAAATAAACGTGGATTCAAAACGCGCCTCGCCACCAAAAGTATTAATTAATAAAATACACTACGTGTGACGCGCCAATCGTGGAATTATGCGTGGAATGTGCATCATTGTGCGTGGTATTGAAAAATCATTATTATGCGCGCCGCGTTACATCTTTTTAATGTCATAGTCACGAAATAGAGAGAGAGAGGCAACATTTCCGTGGTCATAGTGAATAAGGCCTGTTTTTTATAACAAAAGTGGCAAACCTTACCTGCTTCCCGCAGTCGGAGGAGCGCGTGGCGGCGCTTGTTTTGCTGCACAAGTAGCTGCTGATGTCGGATGTTAAGTGCCTCGTCATTTGCATTTTTTCGTTGCTTTCGTCAAAAAGAAACTCGGTCAATGATCTCATTCTGTCGTTCTTTAATTTCATTTTATGTTTTCAAGTGCTCCGTGCCAAAATTGGAACACTGGAACATTTTTGTAATAGCTAACACAGATCGGGTCTTTATAGAATAGAACAGAAATAAGTTAATTGGGTAAATTAATTAATTAATTAATTAATTACACGGCGCGTTCGGTATTTGGATGGGTGACTGCTAGTTGCAAATTTTATGCGCGTTTTCGTGCTTTGGAGAGCACGTTAAGCCGTCGGTCCCGGTTGTTGTTGATAGATTACAGTAGTTATTATCTTCATAATAATATAGTCATAATTCTTGTCGGAGGGTTTTGGGCGGTTACACAATAATGGACACGGGTTGACCCGTACCTCCACCAAGCCGCAATGGAGCAGCATGATGGAGTATCACCATGCCTTCCCCGGTTGTGGAGAGGGACCCGTGCCCAGCAGTGGGGCATAAAAAAGATTAAAGCATATCAAAAGTAAACAAATTTTAAAGATAATTTATTTTGGAAACAAACTTTGGAAATAAGGAACAAAGTAGAAAGGGAAACTTGGAGTATAAAGGGTAGAGATGTGATCTTCTTTGATAAAGTCAGCGCCCTTTTCTCCGATCATAATCGTGGCAGCGTTTGTATTTGCGCCGATCAGCTCTGGCATGATGCTGGCGTCCACTACGCGCAGCCGTTTAACACCAAACACCCGCAGATGACTGTCCACCACGGAGCCCAGCGCGCAAGTCCCGCTGTAGTGGTAAAAAGTACTCATCAAACATTTGACATAGCATCTCCACCATTCTCTGCTCCAATATTGTAGTCCACTGCAAGATCCGAGTTTCAAGTCCACCATTTCCGCATTTATGCTCTTAAAATAAGACGTGTTGAGGATTTTGAAGAAGTCAATCATAGAGTCTACAAGCGTTTCTAGATCACGATCATCCGACAAATACCCTCCGTATATCAATGGAGGATCGCTGGGATTGGTGCTACGCAGGAGTACCTGTCCACGGGACTTGGGGTGCAGAAGTCCAAGTGTCGTAAACATTGTCCATCTACCCTTCCCTGCATCATAAAAATTTTGACAGATGTCAAAATCAAATCCAAAATTGAAAACGCAGAGGTTCAAAACTCCATCTGAATCATTAGGAACTATAAAATTAACTGTCTGATAGTCAGGACAAGTGCTCGATTTATTCAGTGCCACATAGCCAGTTAATGTTTTGAAAGGAAATTCTCCTGGGTCTACTACGGAGGGCGGTTCAGCAGATTCTTCCAACTTTATGGACATCATAATTGGAACATGGTCTTGTAAGTTCATTCCCACAGGCAAATCACTTCTGACTGGGATGTTCAGGGTTTCTAAATGCTGCTTCGGCCCTATTCCTGACAGCATTAGCAATCTAGGGGTATTAAGCGCTCCCGCTGATACAATTACTTCCCTTTTAGCACGAATTTCAATCTTTTTGCTATCCGAGGTAATTGCTTCGATGCCTACTGCATAGTTGTTTTCATCGAGGATGATCTTAGTGACAAACGTGTTCTTCAACACATGTAAGTTAGGATCACTTTTCTGCGCAGCTAGGATTGTGGTGGCTGTTGACTGGCGAACGCCATCCTTCATTGTCAACATTGGATAAGTATACCCCGAGTGAGAGTCTGCATTAATGTCAACAACGATGTCGTGCCCGAGTTCTCTGAAAGATTCTAAATATTTTTCTAATTGATTACTTTTCTGTCGTTGCACGCCTACGAATCCATAGGTTCCATGATATTCGCTTTGAGGTAAATTGATAATTTCATCGTCTAGTAACTTCTCGCTTTTAATGAAATATGGCAAGACGCCAGCCCAACTCCAGGTTGGATCCTGTGCTGCAGTTTCCCAAGGGATCCAGTCTCCAGGGCACCCTCGAACATAGAACATATAGTTAATGCTGCTGCCACCGCCGAGCATGCGTCCGCTTGTCAGGTTGGCTGTTTTGCTCCGATGGCATTGAAACGAGTAATTATCGTTTTCATTCGTGTAGTTCCAGTCGTAACGAGTTTTTGGGAGGTATCCTAATAGACCTGGTGTCTGAAAACGAAGTAATATTCATGAACATTGACTGTTTGGGTGAATTACTGTACCAAATAATTGTTTTTGGAATTTAGAAAGTGGTTGCCATTAAAAGTTAACCTTCCAGAAGTTTGGTATACTGACTGACAGACTGAGTCATACTTTTCTTACTATGAGACACTAACAAGCGACTCCTGGGGAGGGTCACCGCCAGCTTCCACGAGCAGCACACTGAAGTGACATGCTGCCAGCTGCGCTGCTACCACCGAGCCGGCCGACCCGGCGCCCACAATAATGAAGTCAAATTCCTCCAGGTCTAGAAGAATACAACACGGCCTTTACGGATATTATAAGCAGTCGTTGGCAGCTACACCTGGATATTGTCGCCTAGCTGTATTTAAAGCTTAACGCATTTAATAAGAAAGGGCCATTTAAGAGAAACATTAAATCTTACCAGTAACAACGTCCTGTTTGGGGAACAGGTATGCTGTGAGCATGAGGGCTGCGATGACCTCGAAGCAGCGCTGAACGCTGGTAATACGAGCGAGCGCCACCACCGCATCCATACTTGCAGTTTAGCTTATCTGTTATAATTATAACTCGCGTTAAATTTGGAAATTTAAGACTTAGATTCCATTGTTTTTTCATAGATTCCATTGTCAGATATTGACTAAATTGAAATGGTACTACACGGGAAGCACCACCTTTCAAATAAAAAAAGAATCATCAAAATCCGTTCACACAGTCGACAGTTATGAGATACTCTTAACATAGATTAAAAAAATACAGTCGAATTGAGAACCTCCTCCTTTTTTGAAGTCGGTTGACTACGAGTAAAATGCTCAAACCATTCGTCGACGTAATTCCACGAAGAGCACTTATTACTTTATTATTATTAAAGTAATTTAATACTATTAATACTATTACTACTAGTAATTAAATTACTATTATGTGGGTTGTAAATAACATTTATTTGCTATTGCTTAAACACCAAAGTCCTTGCCTTTTTAAACGGTTTTATTTAGCTTGATGGATCAATTCTAGTAATTGAAAATGTGGTTACATCGCTATAGATCTCTACTCTGCCACCGTTGTAACATATTATTTCGGATATATGATTAAAAGTAAATGAATTCATCGCTAGACTGTTCCACGGACAAACTTGCGAAAATTATTGTATGTAAATTCACAGCTTGCCAGAATCTATAATAACCTTGAGTGAAATGAGGGTCCTAAAATATTAAAAAGGTACCTAATAGCTTGTAGTCTGTTAGCTTATGTAACACCAGTTTCATCACGGAAAAAAACCCAAGAAAACTTACCTTCTGTTCGGTTCAATATTCTTTATCTTCTTTATTTTTATTGTATTTTTAACACAACTGATCAGACATCCGGCTCTTAAGAATTAGAAACGATATTTTCAAGATAGACATCTTTTCAATTCAATATAGCTTTCGAAAAACAGTAAAAAATTGTGGGTATGTCTTACATCCGCTTGCTTTACTGAGCCCACGCGAAACACGTGATTTTAAGGTCGAAAAAATTAACCAACTGACTTAAAACAAAACATGTACCTACGTTCATATTTATATCGTAAGGCTATTAAGTTGCTGTCGAAGTGTATATTAAGCTAAATTTACGGAATAGGTCTATGTAATTAAAATTAATCTGTGCACCTCTAAAGGTATTCAATTATAGAGTAGTATAGTAGTATTCATCTTTGTTACAGTTTGTAATTATATTTGTGCAATTAATAATTTTATATTTGTCTTTGCCATAAAGTTAATGCCAGCTCTATGTTAGAACAATAATTATAGCAACAGTAGATGCAATTAGTTCCAATTAGCATTTCAATTAATGGTCAATAACAAATAAATTATGTCCCTATATTATTTTTATAATTGTTGCATATTAAGTAGGCAATTTAATTAAGTAGTTTCCTAAAATTAACTAGCCAGCGCCTTAGTCCGCGTGGCCTTCAGAATCGGTTCAACAGAGGTATCAAATAATAATATGTGTGATTTACAAAATATTCTAGGATAAAACTTTCCTCCCCAGCGGCCGCCCCATCTGTCACACAAACATAATATACAGCGTCCATACAATCTACATGTCACATTTGGTCACAAGGGAGGCAACATTAAAACATCTACACCCGGTCAAATATTTTATTTGCTTTTGCATTAAAACACATACATGTAATTGAATAAATGTTTTTTTTTTTACATTTTTGTTAGTTATGGTAACTAAGTGAATTTATAATTACTACAGCCGTGACGGACATTAGTGGTAGATTGTAAAAAACAAAATATTAATAGTTCTGTTTATTGTTTCGGGGCCTCCCGCTACTGACGCGGCACAAATAATCTCTCTTGATGATATCTGCGCCTTTCTCGCCAATAGCTATCGACGGAGCGTTAGTGTTGGCACCCACCAGCCGCGGCATCACGCTGGCGTCGACCACGCGCAGCCTGCCGATACCAAACACACGCAGTTGACTGTCCACGACTGACCCCAGCGAGCAAGTCCCAACGTAATGGTAAGCGGTAGTTTGCATACATCGTGCATAGCAACGCCACCAATCCCTACTCATATACTCCAAGCCTTCACACATCTGTAGTTTCAAATCCAACAGCTGCGCCCTAACGCTTCTAAAGTATGTCGTGTTCAGCACACGCACTAAATCTATGGCAGAATCTGCAAGGGTTTCCAAGTCACGGTTGTCCCTCAAATATCCAACTTCTATGAGTGGCGGGTCTTGAGGGTTAGTACTTCTCAACAGCAACTCTCCTCGGGACTCAGGATATAAGAGACTTAAAAACGATACCATAGTATTCCTGTTCTTATTCCCTAAATGTAGATTGGCGCAAATATCAAGGTCAAATCCCAAATAGAAAATACAAAATTCATATGGTATAACAGAATTGGCCGGTATAATTAGATTAATCGCCTGATAGGTGGGACACTTCTGT
This sequence comes from Noctuana lactifera, assembly GCA_018231305.1. NCBI lineage: Eukaryota > Metazoa > Arthropoda > Insecta > Lepidoptera > Hesperiidae > Noctuana > Noctuana lactifera. The sequence goes on along the minus strand of DWAV01001934.1, from coordinate 4,915 downwards.
AGCCCATTAAGTGCTACATAACCGGTGAATACGGGATACGCGAATATATGAGGGTTTATGGGAGGTGGAGGCTCATTTGTTTGTTCCATTTGTAAAGGCACTATAATTGGTATGTGATCGTGTAAGTTTTTTCCTACTGGCAAATCCATTCTGACGGGAATATTGAACGATTCTAGATGTTCTCTGGGCCCGATTCCCGATAACATTAGTAGTCGGGGAGTACTTATTGCTCCCGCTGATAAAATAACTTCGTTTCGGGCTCGAAGTGTAACTTGCCTGTTGTTTTCCATTGTTGCTCTTACGCCAACTGCATTGTTATTTGCATCGAATAATATTTTAGTTACAAATGTGTTTCTCAGTACACTCAACCTTGGATTGTCGTTATGCCCTAAAATTGTAAATGCAGTTGATTGACGCCAGCCTTCAGAAATCGTGTACAACTGTTCTGTGTAGCCCAGGCTGCGCTCTCCATTAATGTCTAAGAGAATGTCGTGACCAAGTTCTCTAAACGCTTCTAAGTAGTTCCGAGTCTCGGGGCGCTGTTCTCTGGTAATTCCTAGGAACCCCTGGGTTCCGTGGAATCTGCGATAACGGGATTTCTGTATTTCCGCGTCTTCGAGCCTTTCACTTCTTATAAAATACGGGAGCATACCCTCATAGTTCCAAGAGCTGTCGTTGGCTGCTTCGGCCCAGTATCGAAAATCGTCAGGACATCCTCGGACATAGAACATGTAATTAACGCTACTTCCACCACCAAGAACATGTCCACTGGGCAGGTTCAAAGTTTCCCTTTGGTGACATTGAAACCTCTCATTATCTCGTACGTTCGTGTAGTTCCAGTCATATTCAGTTTGTCGCATGTATGAGGATAACGTCGGTGTCTGAAACAAGAATTTGTAAGAAGGAGCTAATATTTAAAATTAATTCCTTATCTTATAATGTAGTGTTATTTTAACATAACTCAGAAATACAAACAAATAAAGGAAGTAAGTACATAATCAGCTAAATTTCATGTTTCCGTTATGTCTTAGAAAATGATTAAAACGATTAATATTTCATAATTTATAGTGGTTTACCTCGAGTGCTAATATTCAGTGCAGTGAAGTAGGTAAGTAGCGTGACCTATACGAAAAATTGTTACATACCTACTGGTTTGATCACAATACAAAAAAGAATAATTACACGACCTTAATTATTTTCAACTCGTTTAAGTACATTTCATATTCTTAATTTAATATTTAGGTTAATGTCATATTTGAGTTTGAACTAGCGCCTTTGCGCAACCTCATAGACTTTTCACTTTAATATTTCAACACTTATTTTAGTGGTGCTCCGTTGGGCGTGATCACTAAATAGTATGGATTTAAAAGCAATATGTTAGACATAAAAATAAATGTAAAAAAGTGCAGAGCAGAGCCATGCCCAGCGGACTATCGCATGGCGTTATGTTGGTTCGTCTGCCTGTTTGCTAGGCGTAGTTATAAAAACTTAACTAAGGAAATGACATTGCGGGTAAGTACAAAGAAAGTTAGTCTTGCTAGAGTTTAGGTTGAGCTAAAAGTAGGGGTACCCACTAGAGACTGAATAGGCGGGTTGCCTCCAGCTTCGATGAGCAACACCTTGAGGTTGCACTCTGCAAGCCTGTACGCCACTACGATACCAGCTGACCCTCCACCCACTACTATCATGTCAAACTCCTGAGAATCTGAAACAGTTAAAAACAATTGTTTGTACGCTATGAATTAGCGAAGACAAAATAAATCATGTCCCATTAATTGCCTCGAAAAAGATCTAAAATAATCGAGTAGTAAAATAATTTATATGTTTTCTAAAGCAGGAAACCTAGCGTACGCTAACCTACTACTAACATATTTATTTTCTGTAACTATTCTCTTAATCACATTTTCCATAGGAAATTGAAACATCGAATTCAAAGTTCAACGATAAATTTATTAAAGGCTTGGCTGGTGCTGGCTTTGATGTTACTTATTTTGTTCCATACCATTTTAATATTCTGGCATAACATATTTCCTCTGCTGATTAACAGTCAGATATCAATTGATATTACTGTGACAGATATTATTTCCGAAGTGTCTACAGTAATATACCGGGTGTAATCGGTAAGTGTGCACAGGCGATTACTCCGTAACTGTTACAGATATCAAAAAACTTTAAACTAATATCGAAAGTACTTTACCTAATAACTCATATGACAATAATAACTTTTTAAAAATAAATCGAGAAATATCCAAAAAAATTACATTAAACAATCGACGAAAAACGATTACACCCGGTATTTATGCTCGTGACAGTACACGTTGCAGTGGCGTGTGTTTTGGATTTTGGACTAGTAACTGTCAGCACCTTCAATCTCCGGTTGCTTGGGGAACAGGTATGCCGTGAGGAGGAGAGTGCCGATCATCTGGAAGGCATGCTGATTGCGAAATACTCGTAGAAACGCGCTTTCCGCACTCATGCTGAAGCCGTACGATGATTGCTGTCAATAATTACACTTGTTTTAAATTAATCAATTAATTAATATGATAACCTAAGAACTCCTTACGTTTTAACTCTATATTTTAACCATCATCACGATTCTTTTCTGTTCTTAAACGACTTCAAAAAAAGGAGGAGGTTCTCAATTCTACTGCATATTTTTCATTGGTTTTTTATCTTTGTTACCAAATAACTTTCGACTGGGCGAACGGATTTGGATGACTTCTTTTTATTTGAAAGCTGATGCTTCCCGTTCGGTCCAACGGCGTTCTGACAACGGCGTCCGTGACAAAACCATGTAAGTCTTAAATTTAAATATGTGTGCGACAACTTCGATGTCGGTTTTTTTCTTAACGCGATTTATAACCTCTGCCATCAGAGGTGCTCTCAATGAAGAAAAGCGTTTAAACTTAGTCCCTCAGGCGCCGGCCAATATGTGGGTTTACTTGAAATAATGATAACGTTGTAGATAACTCTTTTGTTCAATACTTCACTGTACTCATGCTGTGAGATAAAAAAGATCTTAAGCTATTATAATTAGAGTATGAACCTTGCAATGATAGTGAGAGCGGACCGATTTATTTTAATGGTTAAAGTAATAAAACTTAATTTGTTTACCTACAAATCATTTGTTTCGTGTTGTTCTTATTTTTGTATGTGTGTTGTAATTTAACACAAGTGCCTAGTATTAATTATAGATAATTTGATACTAATTTACGGGTTGTTTTGTTCAATATCGTAACAACTTGTTAATTAATTAATGAGAAGGTTCTTCAAATATGGATTATTATGTCTAGTAAGTTTAGTCTAAGGCGGAATACATAGTTATGGTTACATAATAATTATGTTTTCATATTATTTTTTTGTAAAAAATCAAAGAAGCAAGAAAGATTTCGTATTAATTAAGTATGTATTCGGAAATTTCCGCTAAATGCCTTTCTTTTACGTTTATGCCACAAGCGCATTGACACTAACATGATGTACCTATCACATCAGTTCTAGGCAATATTCTCTCAACGACAGAAAAATGTTTTTGTGCAAATAAACGTTTATGTAGCGAAGCAACAACCGATGCCGGACGCATAAAAAATAAAAGGGCTATGAATAAAATATCTGCCAGTAAATAAACCTGTGAACATTCATGAACTGGCGTGTGTGGAAGGGCTCACTTATTCAGCTATCTTTTGCCGCGGATTTTTTACAATGTAACTCCCAGTTGGAGTCTTAGCTGATTTTCTCTCAGTCTAAATTGTCTAAATTGTCTTTTTGTTAAGTCTTGCGTTTAGCGATGCATACTTTTTTTATCTAATCTAATCTTCTATCTAATTCATCTAATGCATCTAAATTTACGAATGATACTTTGGCCGTCCCTCGAAGCAACTAAGCCCTGATATTGATAACACTATAATATTTGAATATTACTACTATGTTGACTTAAAGGTCTTTAATATTTTATAAATTTTTTAGTTTTCTTGTAGGGCTTTTTAAATTTTTAACTATAACTAAAAATAACCTAAAGTTCTATAGAATATTCATTAAAATTTTGGGCAAGTTAGTACATCTTAAGCTTATCAATAAAGGAATCCCATGAAACTTCATTAATTTAGTACCTACCCTTCACTTGTTTTTTTTATTCAATCTAATTACATTCATTATAATTGCGGTAGGATTGTCTATTGCTGGCCGATTTATTATTTGGCATTGCGTTGTGACACGTTCAGTTAAAATACTTAAGGCGTATATTGAAAGCAAATAAAAAATATTTAACGAAGTACAAATCAATTTTCCAATCTTTCTATATTAAATTTGTTGTGACTGTATGACTGAAACCCGTAAAAATATCATAATATTAGAATTATGGAATTTCCTTAGCTAATATTCCCTTATTGTGCAGCTGATAAACAAAGGCTTTGCTTTCAGGCTTGGTGACGACCTGACGAATATTATATAGGTAAATCTTATATAGTAGGTATGTTTTATGACACACGAGCCCGGAAGTACCTATAAAGCGAGTATAAACTTCGCTCGCGCCACAGACGCTGCGTGTAGGTATGCATATACTCGTAACATGCCATAATGTCACACTTGTATTTTTATGACGTCTCTGCCGGCATATAGTTTAAGCACTAAAGTGGATTTTTGATGACATATTATTTACCTCACTATTTGAATGAAGATTATCCTTTTTTGGTAGCGCGCATAGTTAAGTCACCTCGGGCGCGGCCGGTACTCGGGCGGGTGACCGCTAGTGGCAAATTTCATGCGCGCTTTCGTGTTTCAGAAGGCACGATAAGCCGTCGGTCTCGGTTGTTATCGTTACATAACAGTCGTTGAACGGTCGCTAAACGCTAAGTTGCTATACGGAGGCCCTTTGGGCGGTTTCACAACATCCGACACGGGTTGGCCACTAACCCATAGG
>DWAV01001933.1:0-12212 GCA_018231305.1 Noctuana lactifera | reverse complement strand
GAACGAAATGTAACGTCTTACATTTTTCGAATCGTAACACTTCGGCATTTTTGACGTTTAATACTTAAATGGACATTTGTATGGACGTTGTTATATAAATGAATTGCAATGGCTATCTATCTATGTACGATACCAATAAGTATTTGTGTGTGTGTCTTTCTTTGGCCTAACGAGTCAATAGAATTACGCAAAAGACATTTCATTAATGTCAATGCAATGCAACCATATCCAATTAATCTCAGCTAGAAGAAATGTTTATTGAGGTTGATTAAAATGGTCCGTGTGCTATTGTTTTCATTTATACCCTTGTAAAAACGAATGAACAATACAAAGTAATTTTCTTAAGAGGTGACTGGTATTGGATTTATACTATCATTTAACAACACAAATAATAATAATATAAAGTGAATACAGACGTAAAACTATAAAGTAGACTTTAATTTTATGAAATTAAATTAAAATTATAATTAAACCAATGTTGACTGAAGTCGATTTTTATAATTTTTTACCGTAATTGTGTCGTGAATTTTATGTAAATTCAGTATTATATTATGTATTATACTCATACCCAAGGTGACGGTCGCCCCAACGGAGTCTAAAAGAAGAAATATATCAGACGGAAAGTCTGAATATTCATGTTTCAATACCAGATTGCCTGCTAAGGTCCCGATCTAAAAAGATTTAATCAGTATATAGGATTAAAATTTCACAAGCCTCTTATATACTAATGATTGTACTATGAACTGAACTACATCCATTCTAACTTCGAAAAATATTATAAACGATAATTATACTTAATCGGTAGATTAAGTTTTAAGCGGTTACGCATTTCACCAGAATTTGATAAGAGATCCGATTTTTCTTATCAAATTATTGCGTAGTAACGAGTATTTTTACAAGTGTAGGTGTAATTATGAAAGTAACACACGCATATAAATCAACAGATGAACAAACATTACAACATCAAATACTTACATTTCTTACAGGAATGTGGGCTACTAGCTCAATATGAGCTCGTAGTACTTCAAGGTATCGAAAATTTTCATTTGTTTTACTTAGTTCTTCGAACAATTTTATAGTGTCTGTCAAAGTGATATTGGCGCCAAGGACCAAGTTGACGTCTATGTAATGGTTGTGTAATTCACTGACTTTATTTATGTTGATTAAGACACGTGGAAAACTCTCTATAGGTCGTACACCTGAACATAATTTTATTAGATCATAACAATTATTTTGGTGGTAAAACATGTACAGTTCTGTGTGGGTGGTACCATCGCCACTCTCATAATGCGCCATGAAACAAGCAAGTCCTTGTGTTTCGTTTGGAGAGCAGAAACTGTATTTGAGGCGACCTTCTTAGTCCGTATGGGTAGCAACGCGTTCCACGTGTCACCTTCAATTACCACATCACATCAGGTGGTCTACTTGCTCGTTAGAAAGCTGAAGATGGTTATGTATTGAAATACATAGCTCCTCTTCTTCTCCCGTTGCGTTCTTCCGTCTGTCTGTCGCACATACATCATTTAAACAACGATACGTCATTTAAACAGTAAATTCTTTAAATTAATTCCGTTTTAGTAGTGTACCTACATACACTACAAACGGGATATTAATAACAATAAATATATAGCTGAACAACGTATTTGCTTATTACGTAAAGAAATTGGGCGATAAGGGACTGGTGATATAATTTTAAAATATTATAGAATACTGGTAACTCATACTCATAAAACAATTTTTTTTATCTTAATTTACCTATTTCTGAGTATGTACCTATTCGAGAAACAAGGTAATGGGCCATCTCGAGGAACGTCATTATTACTGCCCGTATACTCTACTCACAGGTACCTACCTCTAGCTGTGTTTCCACCGACCAGCATGTACGAATCTGAACCAAATTTTTTCAGGATACTGAAAATGGATATTACATCGAACACTTCAAACCATAAACGCCCATCTGAGAGTGGTATTTTCTTGAATTCACTCTGCGTTAGCCCGCCATTTTTTATATTAACGAAACACCAATCTTCGTCCTCGCTTTCACAAGTTTTGCTGCAAGCTCTCCCGGTTTTCGGACAAGTGGCTTCATCCAAATCCTCGATATCTTTAATTTTTTGCATTACTGTAGGATTAGGGTCAGTCACTAGCGACTTGAATGCCTCAAGTATAGGACGATATCCAGTACATCGACACAAATTGCTACCGAATGAATTTTCAACCTGCACAGCGTCTAAATATGGTATGCTCTGAGCCAGGCTGAAAATTAAATAAAACTGAACTAATTACCAAATATTTCCAGCTCTGCTACGCGACTTAACATTAGGTATGTACAATGTGTGTATCCTTAAGCAAGAAAACAATTAGATATTTTTATGTCATACCTATACATACTCATAACAAAGCCCGGGCTACAATATCCGCACTGAGATCCGAAATAGTGATCCAACCGTTTCTGTATCATGTTGTAACCTATTTTTCTATTTCCGATACCTTCGACAGTCGTAATTTCCCAGCCATCGCAAGAGAAGATAACAACCAGGCACTGAAATTGGAAACTGGTTAATATCGAATTTCATTTTTGTAAAGAACACGAAACGGCGCCAACGTTCTGTTCCGATTTAGGTTATGATTTGATTTTAAAATAAATACTGCTTCTACAAGGTTCAGTTTGAACGATTAATACATAATGTTGTATATGCCTACGTAACACAGTACATGTAAGATTAGTTAAAAGGCCTTTGATACACTCCGGTAGTTAGCAATTTTCAAATCAGTGCCAAATATTGGTACCCATCATTCTAATAAGTGACTTACATAGACTTATAATTTACATACTTTCACAGAATGATGTAAAAAAAAAATTTTTTTTATTTGTTGCACTTCTACCTAAGTAGTAAAAGTTAAGCTATGCAAATAACTATAGTAATCGTAAATGTCATCTTACTTACAGAATTTACGGAGAACGAAACTTTTTCATGTGTATCTGGATCAACTGCCCGGACATTGACAACGCAGGCACCACATCCTCCTTCCAGACACATGTATTTAGTGCCTCGAAGACCGGCATGTCGGCGGATGAACTCGTTCAAACTGGTATAAGATGCTAATTCGCTACCCGCTTAAAATATTGAACATATTAATTGCACCACACATACATGAATAAGCATTCAAAATATTAAAGTTAAAATTAGGTTGATTCAAATTGGAAGAAAAACATTATGAATTATGAAAACGTAAAATAAAACAGTATGAAAGTCAGTAGTGGTTCTTTCAAACAGAATAATTTAGAAATCGAACACAGTTCTGTAGATTTTGTTAGAAACACAAAATATTCTAGCTAATACCTACTATAGATAATAATGAAAACTATCTAACCAATAAATATAATCATAGATCTAACAGAAAATACAGTAAATTTTACTGCCACTATATCATACTAAATAATTAGGAAATACAATTTTTAATTTAATTTATAATGTAACATCAATTTATTAGTGAATTGACACATCCATTAAAAAAGTGTATTACCGCTGAACTCAATTCCGTTAATTACAAATTGTACTGAATCCATTTTACTTGCTTTCACAGCCGCTGTGACTGAAGCGTAAGCCTATATGTAACTAATTAGAATTACAACTTTATATTATGTAAAAAAGACTGCCAAGGCTCACGGACCATTCACAACTACCAGCCTACTACATATTCCACACATCCACTTCGCCAAATGCGTAGGTGAGCACAAATTTGAAAAAAAAATCACATTTAGACGTGTGTATGTTTATACGAATCGTTTCAACAAACGTACATATTTTATTATACAATATTTTATTCAACGAAACGCAAAATAATTTACATCTAAATAAATATTATTAACATATTACGTACATAATATTATTATTATTATTTTATTAAGATAATTTGTACAAAAGAACCGCGGTCGTGTCTCTGCGCTAAGTACTTACACATGAGATGATATTTAAAGTCACGTAAATATTCATAGTTTACCTGTAAAAATTATGGGACACTTTCAAAGGGAATAGAAACTATATTATATAACTTTAAAAATTGTATATTTTTACTCAGCACGCTCTTTAACAACACCGGTAATTCTAACTTTATATAGACAGTTCAGTTTCAGTCTGAAATGCAGGATTTAATTTACCTACTATACATAAAAAGATACACTGAATAGAAAGGCGTAAATTCCCTTGATATTTACTTTTTAAAAGCCATAGTATCTTGCTGAGCTACCATAGTTTCTATTTGGCTTTTGTTCACGTCTAGACTAATTTTATTAAAAAAACATTATCCTGTTAAATTATCTTTATATAAAGGTAGCTTAAAAAAGCAATATTTAATACACAAGGATCAACACAGAGACCAAGTAGGAAATTCCTATTTTATACTTGTCTTGACGAGGGCTCTATCGTGCCCGCGGAAATTGTGTTCTTGTTACCAACGCTGATAACCGATACATTTTATGTACCTATTGTGCCTACGCAATTATTTATATCTATTTTTGGAACACTTTGTTAATTATAATTGTTAATTTGCTTTTAATATTCAAAGAACAACTGATAGAAATCGACTGATAAAAAAAGAAATCCATGAATCTTTGTACCTCAATCTATGTATATTCCGAGTGAAAAAAATTATCAAGACTTGGATAGATATAAAACATTGAGAATCGATTGCCAAGCACAGGTTTTATATTTCTAAAACGCTACGTTAAACTCAAACATACGTGTTAGTTGCATATGATTATGACTAGCCTTTCAGAAACCGGTGGTCAGTATTTCTTGAAAAATTAGTTTAATCTAGGTCCTTTTAAAGTAAGAGGATTTTTGACTACGCATTTGGATAAAATCAGACAGATTGCTTAGAACCTCGATTTATCTAAATACTTATTGTTCTGTCCAGTTAGTAGACATTACGAGCAAAAACTAGTAATAATAAAACTAAATACCAAAGTAGTTGTACTGTAGTCGTCGCTCCGGTGTGGCGATATCCGGCCCAGCTCAATTTCCTGCGCCATAAAAATTCCCGCTTACTTTTGTTTGTTTGCCACACTTATTCCCTGATTGTGTACGTTTTTTATTTGCTTACGGTGACCCATAAAGGTTTCGCTTTCAATTTTCGGATCGGAATTATTTGCTATAGGCAGGTACAATTATTGCTGCAGGATATTAATGTGTGGCTATATACTAACTATTTATTGTTAGGTACTTAGATGTTGTATTTTAAATAGGGAATAACTATTCTAAATTAAATATCTTATTATCGTAGTGCTTAGGATTGATATTATATAATAATATATTTTAGTTAAGTTTCATAAAAGCTATGAAACATACCAAAAGAGTATATTCATATAATGACATTCATGGCAACAATGTATTTGTCAAACTGACTTTTAACTGACTAAAAAGTAAAAACTCATCTGAGAACTATCCACACATAATTTGTCTACAGCTGCATTGGTAGCTTTGTTTAGAGGCTGAATATAGTAGGCAGTTTTTTAAATAGCTATTTCATAGCGTAATTTTTGTATTGTATTTTTGTATTAGATTTACAAAGTCAAGATGCCGTGGGGATGGGAATGCAGGTCAAAACTCATAAAGCAGCTTCCGACGAAGCCGGTCGAGAGGCGCGCTCCCGTATCGGCCGAGACCCAAGGCCCCGCCCCAAATCATTATGAAATACCTCAAATATTCTGTAAGTAATTCCTGACTACTTAATATTTTGTTGAGTTACTGTTTAATAAAATAGTAATTTTTATATGAGATATACCTAAGTTGAAGCATTTAGGTTGACATTAAAGAGAGTCTCAACATCATTATCTACTTAAATGAATTAAACGAAGACTAGTCGTCTGTTAAACGGACAAATAAAATAAATTGATCATTCGATTATCACAGGGAATACTTTATTCATCTAACGATCCAATAACTGTTTGTCCTTTTTATAGAAAATCATTTCAATTTATTTTGAAAATACAATATTCCTCTGATGAAAAAAAAGTTTGTTCATCCGACTATCCAATAACTGTACAGAAAATCTTTCCAATTTATTTTGCGTCCAGTTAAGTAGGTAATCAAATTATTCTTCGATATTTACTATCATAGACTTATAGGATAAAGTTTTATGCAGTAGTTACACAAATATTTTATATCGTTCCTTTGATTGGCTAGGTTACGTTAGAACACTTTACAGGTTTCGAGCCAAGCCAGTGAAGGAAGGTGAGTTTTTTGAAGTTAGCTAGTCGCTAGTTAGAATGTCGCTAGTTTTGCAGACAAGTGTACCAAAAAACTAAAAGTATGGAAAGTTACTTCGTATTACTAACTGTATAATTTATTCATTCAAAGTAATTATTTTTATTTTGTAACGACAAACTGATAATGGCAACGGTTACTATAATAGCTCATGTGTTATACAGGTGGTAAAGGATTTTCAAAAGTGAAACGAGCTCCAGCCTACACTTTCGGTCATCGAACAAAAATGATTTCAAAACCGGTAACAACACCGTATGCCCCAATGTTTAATACACAAGGCCTTGGGAAAAAAGGTATTTTAGTTAATTTTCTGGTATGAGCTATTAAAATTCCTCATTTATTTGAACATTTAGGATTCTTTGACGGAAATAGGCATAATAATATCCTGGAAAATCCTACCTTTCACTAAGGATACCTAATTGCCTTACGAAGATTTGACAAAGCCCTTCAAATAAAGGTCAACCACTGAGGTCTAATTTTTGGAGATTGTAAGCTTTGTGCATTTTTCTTACAAATTTAGTTTGACCGTGAATTTCCTACCTATAAATCATTTCAGGACCGTACAGAATCACGCACAGCGTAGTGACACCACATATCGAGCCCCCAGGGGACAAACTAAAAGTACCAGGTCCTGGTACGTATGCGCCGAACGCCAGACTACGATACAAGAAGCCACCTGCTTATAGCCTTCGACCATCAGCAAGACCTCCCTATGAACCTTGGGATCAATGGACACCGCCACCAAATATGTATTGTCCGCCAATACCTGGAAAGTAAGTCTAAATGAAAGAACACTTCAACTATTCTTTTTTTATCGTTTATAAGTAGCAAACGAGTTTGCAGGCCACATGATATTAAGTAGTCACTCAACCCATGGACATCCACGTCCAACCTCAAATAGGAGACGTATAAAAGTGGCTTCTCATGAGGACTGAGATAGTCGCCTAAAATTTAGTGTGTCCGACGAGAAGTTGACCCAAGACTTGTGGTACCTACATCTCCTGGCGAAATTTATAAGGTCTACCAGGTGATACAGTTATCAACTGCACGATCTTCGGTGTTGTGATCATTCGTAAGCATTGGTTTATTTTCAGAAAACCGCCAGCATATACATTTGGATGCAGTGTTAAATCTCTGCAGCCTCAAGATTTGCCGGGTCCCGGACAGCATGATCCGAAGTTTGAGTACGTTGACAAAAACAAGCCTGCGTTCTCTTTCAGCGCCCCCTTTAAGCCTTTGAAACCGCAGAATGTACCGCCACCCAACGCCTACTGCGAGAAAAAGGTAATCAATTAACACGGCTTGCGGCCCGTAATTGTAGACCTTAATAATTAGGAACGAATTAATAATCACAAAGACCAAGACACAATTATTTATTTTTACAAGTATCGATAAATACAAATATAAATAAATCTAAATTAACTAAAATGAAAACGACAATACACAAAACAAATGACTATAATGTAAATTTTTTAATAGTGTTACTATTATTATTGTAAAATTGTAAAGTTTTCTCCTGTTATTGAATAGCCTATTATTAAATAAAAACCAGATAAATTATTCAGTAACTCATCAGACCTTAAACAATCGTTGAAAATTTATCGTTGAAAGTTAGTATTTCTCCGTCATTAATCAAACTATTTTTAGTGTTTATAGTTTTATAAACAGAACTCCCGCTTAACTAACACACCTAGTTGTTTTTTTTTACAGTTCACGTACACAAAACGAACCATCCCAGCACCTTCCTTCGGTATTCGCCACTCGCCATATCTCGGCAAACAAGAAGAATTCATGAAGCCATCGAAACTGGAGCTCAATACTGTTTAAATTGAATTCCAAATATGTATCTTCAATATACTTATCGTGTCAATATAATTATATACGCCGATATTTAAATAAATATAAATTTAGATAGATAGACATATTAAAGTAATGAAATATAATACATGAAATTACTAGCCATGTTGTTAATATTGATTCAAAAACGTACTTGTATACCTTTATTACCTAACTGTTACTAGACAGCTTTGTCACCGTTTATAAAACTGTTATAGGATCGCTTCGTTAGCAAAGTTTCATGAAACTTGCATTATTTTCACATTTTGTTAAGTTTTACTTGGTAACTTATAAACTTTGTTAGTAACTTCAGTTCTCATTTAGTAAGTACTTTTAAAGTGCCACAGTATTTTATTTCCAGTAATAAAACGATAAAATTCTCATTTTGAAAACTAGTAGCCAAGAAAGTCGTAATGGATACAAAGTGGTGTATAAAAATGTTAAAACTAGGAGACACGGACATTTAAATAGGATCAAAGATCATTTATATGCAAAAACGAATAGCGGTACTTTTTTCTAAACTTCAGGTGACATTTTTAAAGTAAAATGGAATTCTGAGTAGAATGGAGACTATCCTTTATCCCACGCGTATCGTAGTCCGGCCTTTTCTTTTTTTTTAATCAGGCAAGGCGAGACGTTTAGTAAATACTTTGGTGCGTTAGTATTTGTTTAATAAATTAACGCCTTATTATACCACAAAATATAAAATACTACGTACAAAAAACAAAAATAAAAAATATGTATTCCAGATACCTTTAGAAGCTTTAAAAGCGAGGTTATATTTGCCAAAGTGTATAATCGAAATGTGCAGGAGTTAACTGACCGTACGGAGTCCGTTCAAAATTAACTCTAATAAGAGTTCAACAGACTGCAACTAATCGCGATAACAAACAGCGCGCTGCTGGCTGCAACTCAAACATGGCCAGAATTTGACGCTAATGTATATTTTCTCATTCGTATTCACGTTTCGAATATATTCTACGGCTATATTTCTTTAAATTTTAATAAGTAGCTTAACTAACATTTAAACATAACATCGCATATTAGATAGACAAAACTATAAAAATTCAACTTCATTGGCAACATTTAATATTCTATTTAGACACCTTCCACTGCTGCTCCGTCTCCTATGAAATCCTCCTCAAATATGAAAGAGGTTTAGGCCATAAGAATATTTATTAAATTTAGCCAAATAACAATAAGAATAGTAGGTTAAATTTTTTAATTACGATAATGATCAGGGAGAATCCATCTTCACACCAAAAGTTCTTTTGTTCTCTCGAGGATTATATATGCTAAATGTTGACGATAACTTTAAATTCTCGAGTATTTCATAACTTGACTAGTTTCATAACTACGAGTAGATAATGAAACCGTAACTGTCGTAATTGGTCGTTAAAATTAACGGGAAAAGAAAATGGCGTCAAATTAATACGGCGGCATGTCGCCACCATACTAGTAATTACTAAGGCTCTCTTAGGTATGATAATCGTCTAGAGTTTTTAATTATTAAAGTGGGTGCATATTATGCTGCATCGTGAAATTATTTAATTCTGTATAACATATAATTATATTATACCTACTTACTGTATATTATAAGAAAATATATCATAACATTTTAGCTGAGTGAAAAAAAACGGAAGAAGTTCTTAATTCTTACCAGTTTTAATTTTTGTTCTTAATTCTTACCAGTTTTAATAATTACATTTTTGCGTTGAATTTTGAACCCCTTAGAAATGTTTTTGTTTTTTCTATAGCATGTGTATTTTTCCACTTATTTTATTTTAATTTACAGTACAAATAAGTCTATAAACTCACTATTCAACGATGAGAAATGTACCTACTATTTAAAACAGTTTCTCAATACTTACGCAAATAAGACTCGAAAGCTTAAAATTTAAGCATTTGTGAAACGGCCCTTAATGCATTTGGGATAGGAATTTGATCAATCCGCTAATAATGCATACAACATTATCACTATAAACTAACTAATAGCATTGTTCCTGAATTGATGAAATGGCGGATACACACGCAATAATCGTAATTATATAAATACGAGCCTATTGGTTGCTAAGTACCTTTGTACCTAGTAGATAGTAGTGTAGAGAAGAAGAATTCCATTCTATTCTGCTAAATATGAAGAAAAATAATTTTATGGCAAACAACAAATTTGATGCCAATGCAACTTATTAACATGAAGTAGGTATGTAACTTTTAATTAATTTCTTGTCAACGATAATTTTATTTTACCTATGCAGCAGCTGTTATGTGAATTCGCTTACTTACGTACAAAGAAAATCAAAAGTTTCCGTTTTAGAAATCGATGTAGAAATTTACTGTGGATACAGAAGTCTATATGATTTTCTGCATAAAATTTAAAAAGAGAATTCATAACGAAAGCAATTTTTGCAGAACATGTGACTGTTGGACGTGGATGACAGGACGTGCTTAAGCATTAAATATTTAAGACTGTATCTCATTATGGCGATATGCTTCGTTCCACCCACGACACTTTATCTCATGCATGAAGTGGTATACAATTCCCTAAAAGAGGAATGCTCAACCACGTTATGTTGCTATTGTCTTCATGCAGGCAATTAATAGATTAAAACAAAAATTTGTGTATTAAAAAACACGTACATAATAATGTGTACAAAGAACACGAGTTTAGATTCGTACCTATAAATATCAATCAGCATTACGAATTCCATACGAATCTAAATAAGATACTCATACAGCTAGAAGAAATGCTTGAAAAGATATATTTTTATTACTTGACCTTAAAAAATGCCGTTTTTCAATACTTTTCCGAGGTAGCTAGGTAAATAAATATTTAATTATTCAGACAATTGATACAGAAAAGATTGAATAAAAGAATCACTATCACGCTTACTTTGATGAAACCATAGCGATGTCAATGTCTTATTCGCCTTTGTAAACAGACGCGATGTCTAATTTTTTTCCAAAAGAAGATTTCGATAAATCATTTTCTCTGTAATTAATCATTTTCGACGTTTTGCAACGTGGACTTTGATCACAAAGGCGTGGGCCGGTAAAGGGGTCATTTGAGACCCGTTTAGCACCAAGGACGACGGAGGGTTACGTTCCGTTTTTGAAATATCATCCTGGTTTCTAAGGAGTGACATCCTATAGTTATTATTAAGGCATGAGTTGACTTTTTATCCAATAATATTGAATATACGAAGGTAAAGTTACTACTTGCCTATTTTAATATCTGAAGTGGGTACCATTTATCATATTGGATCTATTAATGAGTGACTACTATCGAAGCTTAAAATCGCTGTAATTTCTATGGTCTCTGATATCTCCATACAAATGTGAAATACTGAAGAGTACTGCCCGTAATTAATTGGTGGATATACGGGTTTATGGCCAACCCACGCAGATTATTCTAAACGACTACCATAACCATGGAATAGATAGAGAGGCAAATATAATTTCCGTGACTATAACGATGACCGTCGGGACAAATGGCATTGGCATAAAACTTGGCCACTAGTAGCTTAACTTTATTTAATATACACAAGGAGTGAAGAGATATGCACGCTTTATGCTAAAAATAGCAAAATAAAAACTTTACGTTTAAAATTTTATCAAAATATTTGGATCACATTTTTTACACAACTAAAATACTTTCCAGTAGGATCGCGAACAGAGAAATCGTGATCGTTTCAATAAAACACTGCTGCCTTCGACAGGTTCGTAAATCACATTTTGAGTTTAATTTCGATATAATTTCGTATCGACACTATTTCATCGCTCGTGTTCGGCTTATTTCGATTTCCGCTTGTTACTTGAACATGTTTTATAAAAGTGTGAAACGGGGCATTTTGTATTACCGGATATTGAGTGTCGACAAATGTGTGTAGGTAAAGGCACGTGGTCACATCTTTCCGACATCGACATTACAAACAATCTATTGCACGTTAATATTATTTATTTTCAATGAGTAGCAAACCACCTGACCAGTGGACTCTTCAACCAATGGATATCCACGTTACATATCGAATGCCTTCAACCCTTTTTTTTATGTCCCGCTGCTGGGCACGGGTCTCTCCCCACAACCGGGGAAGGCCTGGAGCATAC
>DWAV01001932.1:0-12216 GCA_018231305.1 Noctuana lactifera | reverse complement strand
ATAAACTTTACCATTATCATATTTTGAAAATCATGATAAAATGTCCATGGTTTTTTAAGTTTACTTCGAACCCGAATCCACTATAATGAACTTAAAACAGAATTCGTAACCACATTTCACAATATAATTAATATAAATAACACAATAAATGAGCAGACTTAAACTAAAAAGCTAGAAGTGAAAATAAAAATCAACTTATCATTATTATAAAATAAAAACGCCAACCGAACAACACAGGAATGACGTCATAAGCAGCGACGATCATAAGACAGTTGCGTCGAAGGACCATTAAAAGTAACAAACGATTAAGATATTTACAATTCAAAAACGCCCCCATTTTCCAAGTCAAGGCCACAACGATTCATTGAAAGGTAAAGGATTACACCAGTTTCTTAAATTTTAAACACGGACCGATAGAAACAGTCAGCTAAGAATGCGCTGATCAGTGAGCCATCTCAATATGCCGCTGCAAACTCTTCTTATTCGAGTAAGAGCGGTCGCACATGGCACATGGGAAACAAGTCTTTTCACCTTCAGAATGTCTCGCTCTCGTGTGAGATGATAGATCGAGGGCTCGAGCAAAGTACACCTTGCATATGTTACAGAAGAACTTTGTCGGCGTGGCATGCATGGTTCGATGGGCGATTAAGTCACGGGGGGTAGCGACTCCATCGCCGCACTGGTTGCATGTAAATTCGCCTGGTTGCTGTACACTCTCCACTTCCTCGTCCTCTGAGTCAACAGACTCCTCGTCTTCTCCATGTTGCAAGTTACGATGAGCACTTAACTCATCAACGGAATCAAACTGGGCGTCACAAACGTCGCACGCATGGCCATCTTCATCCATCTGAGCGGTCCCTGTAGAACTGCCTTCTCCGCCGTCGTAATGTTTTTTCATGTGAACTATCAAAGTCGACTTCCGAGTGAAACTTTTGTCGCAAACTGGACAGAACACAGAGTTCGGCATGTGAACCTCTTCCATATGACGTTGGTATGCAGCTCGTTTCGTAAATTCTTTATCACATATGTTACAGTATCGGTCTTCTAGCCCTGAAGATGAATTACCTTGCTGATCCATTTCTACCGAATCATCTGATCGTAACTTCTTGTTCGGATTGACAACTGTCACTTCAACTTCTGGTGGCAATCTTCGCTTCGCAGCCACGGTCGCGGGCGTTGTATGTTGCACCTTTGCAAGTTGGGAAGGGTCAACTACTTCATGCTTACTAACTTTGCTTGTGACTTTATGCTGAGGCATCCAAAGGCCGGAATTATTAGCAGCGGCTTTACCATCAGGCGAACGTAAATGCCAACCGCGGTGGCTCTTAAGCGCGGCAATGGATGTATAGCTTTTATGACAAATCTCACAGTCAAAAGTTTGTGGTTGTGATTGTACCTGATTAATGCATTGGTGGTTCTGCAATGCAAGAAGACCAACAAATTGTTTTCCGCAAGTATCGCATGGATATTGTGCTTGGAATTCGGCATTAGGATCCACGGAATCCTGGTCCTGATCATAATCGGCATCCATCTCTTGTACCATTTCTTCTGATTTGCTAGTACTTTGACTAGCATTATAACCAAGCAACTCTTGAGCATGTGAAGCTTTCAAATGCTCGTAAAGCTCACCTGTGGAACTAAGCGGTTTTCCACAAATCTTGCACATCTGTATAGTTGATTTATGGATATTTTTCCTATGGCGATAGTAGGACTTCTTGTCAGAGAAACTTATCTTACAAATAGTACAGCTTGATCTGGATGATTCACTACTTTTACTTTGTGATTCTGAGGGCCCACTGGAACTAGCATTAATTATACCGTGCTTGGCACGTTTATGTTTCCACAAACTAGTTCTAAGTGGAAACTGTTTGTTGCATAATTCACAAGTATATACTTGTGGTTGTACTAAGTTAAAACTGTTGAATTGAGGCGTCGATGGAATTGAACCATTTTCGTCTACATTGTAGTCATCTTCTTCAGTAGAAGCTTGCATAGTATTCTCTTCACTATCATTTATTAAATCAGCATGCAAAACCTTCTTGTGTTTCCAGATATTTTTCTTGTGCATAAAACCTTTTCCACAAATATCACATGAATAAGGAGCATTAGGAACATTACAGTTTGGCTTAAATGTTAAGAAACTTGGCTGAACCATGGAAAAGTGTCTAATTGGTTTTCCAATAATTTGGGGTGAAAACCCTTTGGGATCTCCAGGTTTCCTGTTAGTAGTGGGTACTCTAGAATGAATACGCATATGATTAGAATATGCTTGCCTACTTTTAAATGACCTAATACATATTTCACAGAAAAATTCAGCTTCCATAGAATTGTGTGCGCCAGCTCCAGGGTGAGATTGTTGGACATGTTCAGAAAGTTTCTGAGGAGTGCTGTAGGAATTTGTACAAATGTTGCAGGGATAAAATTTCACGCGCAAATGTGTATTTTTATGTTCAGCAAGCTCAGATGGTCGCAAAAATTTCTTTTCGCATTGGTCACAGTGATGAGCAATTTGATTATGCTCAGCCACTTGATGGTCTGTCCAAGCATCCACTGTTTCGAAAATGGCATTGCATTCTGTACACGAATAATGATATTCTTCCGCTTCTTCCTTGACGAGCGACATGTCTGGCTCGATTTTGATCTGCACGCCTAGACTTCCGTCAGAGTGTGACATGTAAATGTGTTTGTTGAGATCGGCAGCCAGCTCGAATTTAGAGTCACAGTGCTGGCAGTAATGAGGCCTCTCTTCGTTATGAATAATCTTCAAATGCTTCACCAAATATGGATAACTTGTATTCTTCTTACCACATATAGGACAGTCGGTCGGTCGACCATCCACACATTTGCTCTGACTGTCGGTTAAATCAACGTTCCCAGCATGGATAGCCAAGGCGTGGTCATTAAAATCTTGCATATTAACAAATTTCTCAGTACAAAGTTCACATGCAATATAAACTGTGCATTCGCCGTTTCGGATATGTTTTTTCCACAGGCTCTTGTCTTTAAACCTCGATCTACAGTGAACACAAGCCAAATGAACTCTCGATTGACCATCTTCATGGACATCTAAAACATGTTTCATTATAAATTGCTTCAGCTGGAATTTTGCTGGACAAAGTTTACATGCATATGATCGAGCATTAAAAATATCCTTGTACTGAACTTTAGGATTCTTTGGTTCATCTTCTAAAACGAGATCATCTGTAATGCCATTTTCATTATAAATTACTTTCCAAAGATCAGTGCAAGTATCGGACCTCATGTGACTGAGTAAGGCTCCAATATGACCAAATGTCACTACACAATTGTAGCACGTATGCTTAGGCACTTTATGACCATTCTTTTGTAAATGCTGAATAACAGCCTTTCTGCGTGGATGTTCTCTATTACAACATAGGCATCTTTTGGTATTAATTTGTTCAATGATATCACGATACTTCACAATGAAGTCTCGTTGACCTTTCGTAACATAAATCTTATCTGGGTCCAATTCCTTTTTAGGAGTCTTGCTCTCTACTGAGTCATTGGCATCAGTCGAATCTAAGTTTTCATCATCATTTAATTCGCCCTTGAAGAAATTTGACTGCATATCCTCATTTATCTCGACAACAGGAGCCAAACTGGCTGGTGACACATCATCATCATCGTCATCATCATCATCATCATCATGATCCTCATAATTTTCGTCTTGATTATTTTGATCTTTCTCCTCTCCATCTTTGGTTTCGTCATCGCCTGTGTTTGTTCCAGTTTTTTCTATACCCTCATCTGTATAATTGTTGCCATCTTCATTGCATTCTTTTTCGTTATTAGCTTCAAGAGTTTCCGTATTTTGATTTTCATTTTGACCATTATCTTCTTCTCCTTCGTTTTCCTTGTGCCCGTCCGTACGATCATTTTCATGTTGCCTAGCAATTTCAATTTCATTTTCAGAGTCCATATCAACAGTATCATAGCTCTGACCATGATTATTGTTTTTGTACTGATGTGATTCTCCGTCGCCTTCATCATCATCATGTTGATTCACATAGCTGTCTGGTTCAGATAAAATAGCCTCTACTTGAAATGAGGCTATTTCCGGTTCTGATATTAATGTTTCAGGACTCCCTGGACCTGAATTGATTATTTCTGGTTCCGTAATTAAAAGTTCAGGCTTGGATGTCAAAAGGGTTTTCAAAATTTGGGGTTCCTTCTTTTTAATTTGTAAATCTTTTAATGCTTTGATACGTAATGGATATGGCAAATTATTTTGTAGTGGTTTTATAGTCCTTATGGGTATTGGTTTAGGTGAAGCTATATTTTTCTGAGGTACAAGTTTTGCCTGAATTCCCTTTGGAATGAGATGCATTTTATGGCTAATAGGGTTAGGCATGAGTCGCGCTTTGGGATTGAAAGGGTTAGGCCTTAATTTTGGTTGTAGGTGCGATAAAGATTTTTTGTGCGTTGTTTTATTTGTATACCTATCAAAGCTGTGGGAGGTGAGTTCGTGACGCCTTGCATTATGAGAGTATTGATAGGATCGACCGCAGACAAGACAATCTTTTGAAGCAAGTTGCTGTATACCTTGGCGGGAATGCAAAGTTTCTCCTGTTGGTCGCATAACAGTTATAGAAACTTCTGGCATATTAGGGACGCCTGCAGCCTGAAATGGTTGTGGTTCAGGTACTTCTTCATCGTCATCTTCATCGTCATCATCTTTGTCGCTGTCTGCCCCCTGAAAAAAAAAATAAACATACAGTATTTTATCAAAAATTTTAAATATTCATAATAAAAGACCATGCATAATTTTAACAGGATGACCTCATTATATTTGGTTACCTCAACTGCGGCTACTGTTGACTAATGAAGTGTTTTAAATGTTATCGATAAAGTGTACTTTAAAAAGCCATAAATATATTACTTTACACATAAATTGTTTCACTTATGCGCTACACTTATGAGCTTTTTAACCACATCTTTTTTTCTCTCATAGTAAATTACTTCTTTATAAGATAAAACAAAAATTCTTATTAGATTACTAATTTAATATAACTTTGTAGCATTCATTATAGTAAATCGCATATATGTGAATACAACATTAAATTTAAACTAACTAATTTTGGTAGTCAAACAGAAGTTTCTTTTCATATTGTAACATACTTAAAAATTTTATACAATATCACACAAACACCTATAACCTTAATAAGGAGTGAAATACAATTAATAACTAACTCTACAAACTAGCTGATTTAGAGTGTTAAAACCTTACTTTTTCTCTGGAAGGTCCAGGGTTAAATGATTTTAGTCCAGAACTGTAAAATTCATTCTGATACATTTTAACAAACAGAAGGACCTAATAAACACCATAATTTACAAAACAGTTGTATAAAGTAAAAAGTAATAAACTATCAAATAGTCAATTAATTAAAAATAATTATAATTATATTTAATTCTTCATTTTTTAACTTAAAGCTAAATAACAAGTATAATTTTTACCTTTAAAATCAAATATGTCTTGGTCTAAGTAAGGTATTTCAAACAGTAAAAAAAACCATATTACACATTTTTTGGATATCTTATCAAAAGTCAAATTAATGATAAGCCTAAAACAGTAGATACATTTTCTGAAACATGTACCTCAATTGAGTTTTGTAAGTACTCAACATGTAAAATTTTCATTTTAACAAAAAAAAGCATCCGGTAAACTCTCAAAAGATAACAATTAATAAAATCACAAAACTGATGTAACATGCAAGAGGTATAAATTTGCTCTTACATTTCGTCTAACTTGAACAATTTCATTATGACACACACATAGAACAAATTGTAACAGTGTGTTCCTTGCACACAGGTATGGAACACTTAACACAATAGTGTCTTGTCTTTCTATCACGTTTGGTTGCTTTCAAACAAATCCTACAACGTGTTCTGTTCTTGGAAAACATAATCTGCTGTGGCTCATTAGAATCAATTTTCCTTTCTACACCAATTTCTGTCAAAAGTGGTTTCACTTCGTTAGTGTCCAAAAGGCTAAGAGCCAGTTCCTTGATAAAGTGACGACGTTGAATTACTTTTTCAGAATTATAAGAACTCCATATAACTTGGGCATTCACCGAGGCAATGTTCAGCATGGTGAAGAACAAAGAGTGCGTCCAATCATTTGTGTATTGCATTGTAGTGTAATAATGCATCAGCACATCCAAACATTCTACAGCTGAATGATTCTTCTTGTATACGGAAACAATACTAGTGTTATTGCAGTGATTTCTCTTATAAAACCTGGGTTCGTTAGTCAAAATGTTGACACACTGTGCATTGGTATTCACATATGAGGCCAATGCGATATCAGTGTCTAAAAATCCATTCAAAAACTGTTGGTTTTCTCTACACTTGTTCAGAAATAATGGCGGAATCATCTCATCTTTTGGATTAAGAGCAGCTATACTGTACAATTGATACTCATTCTTTAACATTTTCATTAATTTTATAGATGTGTACCAACTATCTAGGATAATAGACCTTCCAGTCCCAGCTAAGTGTTGAACTGATTTCCTGACTATCTCATCGGGTCCAAAGTATGGATCTGTAATAATATCTATATTGCTAACATAAAAAATTGAAGGGTCTACAGTCATCACCATTTTTATACCCCTTTTGAAAGGCTTCCTCTCTATGTTGTAGCGAAATGGACAAGGCCCATACACTGGTATTATTACCTCATCAACTACCGCAATATTCTTAATTTCAAAAGCTGTTCTACAATTCAAAGCAAATATCTCAAACACTTTACGTATTCTTCTCATAACATCATGTTGCATCAAGCCGTAGTCAATCTCATTGTCAAAACTAAGATGTTGAAGCAGAAACAGGGCCCTGTCAAGTTTCATGGCATTTTGAACACATACAATTCCACATTTATAGTGCCAAAGGTCACTTAATTTTTGATGAGTTGGCCTCATAATACCATGCAAGTAAAGCACACCAATTAGTGTTCTGATTTCATTCAAAGTTGTACAATCTTCATATTTTTTCTGGATTGTATTAATTTTATTATTCGTAGAAAAAACAATGAGTTCAAGCAAATCATCTGTAAAAAATAACTGCCAAGCATTTTTTGGAAACGGACAGTGTTTGAATACATTGGAATTCTGTTTTCTCAACTTTAGTACCTCTTTTACTTTCACATAAACCTTGGCTGGCGACAGTTTGGGATACTTTGATATAAATTGCCCGTTCTTGAGCCTATATCCATGGTTAGAATCAACAAAATCATCAGCAATATAATCATTTAATTCTGCGTCTGAATTCGAGTCATGGTCTGAGTCGTGCAAGACATCAGATTCTTCTGTGGACTGGAGTGCATCAATGACATCATCGTCTTGAACCATGTCCATTATAGCATGTACACGCTGCCAGTCCATACGTGGATCTACATATGTCTGTGGATGAAATTAATTCCAATTGAACTATTCTCCACACTATCGTCCTTCACAGAACTGTTTAAGTATATTGAGAGTATTTAAGCGTTAACTTAATAACAATATCTTATAAATACAATTAAAGATTTAAAATGTCATAGTAAATAACCCTCGATATTGTACTTCTTTGCAATAGCAGTACTGTTTGTTTTATTGAGAGATAAGGAATGTTGAGCATTTAATCTCTTACCTTATCACTTCTCGGTGTGAGCCCCAGTGATGCCAAAATTGGGGGACCTTCAGGCAGTAGTTTGCTGGACGTGCAGCCATTCTGAAATGTAACAGTTAAAAATATAAATGTTTTCAAACTTACTGCCTTCAATAGGTAATTGATACTTATTAAAGTTATTACGAGAAACTAGTACTAAGTAAGTTATGATAAAAAAACATTAATCTACTTTTCAGCTAAAGAAAGTCCATCAATTGCCTACTTAATAATAAGAGACTATATAGAAAACCAAAATCTAAACAATTATTCATATTATCGTCCAATTAAGTGATGACATGGCAAGAGTTGTTTTTACTGTCCTTGACATCAAAAGACAAGTTAACTGTGAACAGCCAAGTTAAACTGCTACTGATTAACAGCCCATAAACAAGTTTCATTATCACAACAATTCACTTATCAATATGTAACTGACTCACACATACCTCACTATCAGGGTATGAACCATCAATAACCACTCCATCATCATAAGCCTCATCAGACAAAGGCTCATTCTTCACTTTGACCTGAAAAAACATTATAGGTACCACAAATGTAAACAACATATCAAATGACAGCCAAAATTCAAATAACATTCCAGAAATATCAACCCACCTCTTCTAGTAGGCTGTCATCTTTATTAATCAGAGACTGTAGCTTGTTTTGTGTCCTTTCACAAACAGACTTAAATATGTGCCAGTTATTGACATTGTCCATACATTTCCTGCAGACATTGGTAGGCAGGTCGTCATTTTCGCTTATCTGAAAAAAATAATCATACGCAATCATATTACGAAGGCCGAAAGACGCGCGCATTTCATCAGAACGAACGAGGCGAAACCGCGCCTCGCCAGTCCCGCCACCTCATGTATACATGCGACGCGAGGAGAAACTAAGTAGGTAGGCGTAGGTATATGCGAGCGGCGGCGAGCGGCTACTCCTCGACCGAATAAGTAGAAGCGAGTCGAGTGGCAACCAGCGAGCCCCTCGAGGGTTACCGCTCGATATAGGCACGCACACAGACGCGCACTCACGCCGACACCGACGCTCCACCCGTCCGAGGGACGAGCTGCACCGTGGCCTCGTCCGATAAATCAATACGCCCGATGCCCCACGACGGCTATCTAGCGATCCGCAGACCCCCTCCCGGCCAGACCCCCGGGAATAATGCCAAACCCGACCCTCATCATGCGTGCCATTCCTCGCCGGCTGCACGGAATGCGACGCGACGCGGCCACGAGTCGACCGATAGCTGTAGAACGTTACAAAATGGTGGACGATCTTACGACATCTCCACCTAACAGCGCTGCCTGTCATTACTCGAACCGGGGCGGATGACGAGTTCTCACGTACACCCGAGGGTCTACTTTCACTCAAAACTGCATTCTGTCGTTTATATAATGCATTACATACCTCTACGGATACGCAGTCCCTTATTTTTGATGCGAGGACAGGAGGTTCCGAGTCATCCGAACTGGTGGTAGGAAATATCGGCTGTAATACGCCTCGAGATGACAAGCACAGTCTACAAACACGATCATATTTTACACTCATTGTAAATAAACAAATTTAAACAGTATTAACACTTTAAACAGCATTTAAAACGCGGACGCCATGTCACCACGACCACTTCAACACAAAGCACTGCACATCGTTCTTGCTTGAACACGAAAGCGGCTGATGATGAGGATGAGAAGTCGATGTTCGGTCGGGATAGCTGGGTCGAGCCGCCGACCACCTGTCGTTCTGCGCATGTGCGCGTAAAATGGCGTCAGGGTGGCCAACATAGCGAGGCAACAAATGATATATTCCAGAACTTTGAAACCTTTTTTATTTTGTAACATTCAAAATAAACGAAAATAATGCGTATATTACTTTGTATAGTAAATATTGTAATAAGCATTTAATGTATTTTTTAGATATGAGCGTTTTTTAATATAAATTAATAGGTTTATTACAGACAACATACAAAATCAAAACATTACTAATATGAAAAAATATAATATTCAGTTAAAACTGATTTCACAAATCGAATGCATTGCACAAACGTATTGTTTTTGTTTCTAACGATTGAGTGATAATAATATTAGTTCTTTACAAATACAAATATTCTTTATTGAAACCATAAAATGCAATAGAATATTAAAGAATATAACAAAAAAACATAACAAACTGGTAAGCACTAAAGGCGTGCCCAGGAAACTATTAAGTAGAGATTATAATGAATTTACTTCAAAGATATTCTAAAATTTTTATCTTGACTAAAATCTTGCCTATATATTATTGTAAAATAAAAAAATTATAGCAGTTCCTGACTACTGAATATCATAATTTAAAAAAATTAACAACTTAATCTGTAAAAATGTTTTAGTAACCTGATTTTGGTTGTCCATCTCTTTCTGTCATAAGTGTCTAGATGGCGGCAATTTTAAACTTTGATAAACTTTGCAGCTGCCAGAACGTAGCGGCAATTTTAAATCTGTAGCTTAGATGTTTATTTTCTAAACAAACTTATTTATGTTTTAAAATTTTATAAAATTATATTCGGCTGAATTAGATAATTTTATTCGGCCATTATGAAAAATATGACTGTGTTTTTTTTTTCTATTGCCAACTTTATAGAGTAAAGTACTTTGTCATTTTGTGTTTGTGTTTGTAACTTTGTACGGCAAAGTTTGGAGGGGAGCAACGGAGCCGACTAACTATGAATGAAAAGAACGATGACTTGAATGAAATAAAAAGTTCATTACTTTACTAACTTACTACATACAATGGTGATACCTAACCTATATATCTATTTTTGAAACTCCGAAAGTCCAAAAGTTAATTCTTTTTATTGACTTAAAAAAGTAGTAGATTCTATATTCGACTGGTTCGGCTGCATGTTATTTTCCTTTATTTTTAATTTTTTATGTAGGTATGACGGTACACCATCCCCGTTATTTTTGAATTTGATGATTCTTTTTAGGGTTTGTTCTCAAATTTGGAAGTTAGTCCCAAAAAAAAAATGATGATCTAACCTTGGACTTCAGAGATAGAGCACGACATATAATATATACGGATTTAAATTAAATTTGACGTTATTGAAGAAATAGGTAAGAGCACTTCGAGCTTATAATTAATTATATATTATTATTCTTTTCTATAACGACTTTGTATAATATCTACATTATCTACCTACCTTAAATAAATAAAAAAGCCGACTTAAGCTGAAAAAAGGAAGAAATAACTTAGTTACCTACAGACTTAAATTTAAGTAATTATAAATAAATAATAATAAAAGTCATAAATATTTTTTGTAATGTTTATTGATACTTGCTTAAGCAACTTTCAGTGGCACACAACATTTAGTTACAATATGCACAAATATTACATAATATTTATTTTTACAAAGAACAGGTTATAATAGTATTACTTATAATATTTGCTAAAAAATACTTGCAACATACTTAGTAGAACAAAAATGAGTGTAGAAAAATTTTATAACTCAATATTACTGAATTACTAAAATTAAGCTAATACATACCTAGTTACCTACATATTTTGATTATTTTGTAATATAAGGTCCGTTATATTTATCACTATACTTAGACAATATAATGTACAACATAAGTAGGTTTATTTAATGACTACTAAAAATATTTTTTCATAGCAGTTGTAACTTAGATATCTTTACAGTAAGACCTTATTTTAAGGTCAAAGTTAAAAATATAAACTATAAAAAGAAAAACTTATCAATTTATTTCTAACATTATCTTTTTTTTAACCTTAACTTTTTTTCTGCTAAGGGTATTTTATTTCTGTTGAGTTGAGTTTTATTAAGCGAAATATTTTCATGTTTCCCAAATCATTAACTGAAAATTTAAAAATGAAATATTAATTTTAAATATTTAAAAATATCACAGGATTTTAACGCTAATGTGTAAGCGATATGAGCCTGACAATTTTATATTAATTTCTCAAGAGCATATTAATTAGGTAAATTCTAATGTATAATACTACATTGTATTAATATATTTCTTTATTTAATGTGAAGTAATATTATGCAATATATATTGTTAATTAAATAAAAAGGATAAAGTCCACATTAGTTACGCAACGTCAAAAAATTCAAAAAAAGTTAGGTATGTTAAAAATTAAATAATGATTACTCGTATTTGTATATATATTCATGAAACATCACAAAAATTATATTCTTAAGCATATACAATTCATATTTAGTGAATATGCGTATTAGTATCTCAATTCTACAATAAATATACTTTATATAATATATTAGTATATAGTTAGCTGTTATATTAATAATTATATTCGTTATATCAAGCCCAACTGTACTGTTTATTCCTCATGAGCATAGCTTAGCTTCAAAATAGTACCTACTTAGGTACTTAAAAACCTTAATATATTACGAAAAAAATATGTCTTTCCTAAACCTTTTAAATGTTTAAATAACTAGTCTCTTTTTGTGCATCTATCGTGTTTAAGCTATTGAAAAGTTAAACAATAATTTACCTAATATATAGGTACCTAATTTCTTTATAAAATATAAATTTA